>JAQFVV010007147.1:0-150846 GCA_028023455.1 Epiperipatus broadwayi | reverse complement strand
GATGATGATGAATGTAAGCTATAGTAAACAAAAGATGCTGGATAATAGGGTCTAATAAACCCTTATCCAGTGTTATCCTATCCAAATATCCCAACTAGTTTTTACCTTATGACTCTGAGGAGCTTTGTAGATTTTTTTAAACATGCTCTTGGATCTTTTGGATCAAATGTATCTTTCCTCTAGCAGCCATTTTTTAATTTTTGTTATACTATCAAATTACTAGTTGAAATTGAAAAATGTTTTAATTTTTTTAATCTAAATCTATTTGCCTGCATAGTTATATAGATCTGAAACCAGTTAGGTTTCTATATATTATGATGTCCTTAGCTTTTTTATAAATCATCTTTATTCTTCAGCCAGAATTGGAACTAAGCCAATAATATATCACATCATTTGATCTCAGTTTAAACATTGCTATTGAGTAGGGAACTCTTTTAATCTTCCCATTCTTATGACATCTAGTGTAAACTAGGATAAAGTGTTGTATTGTTGGTCACCAGAGCAATGAGTCATTCCATTATTCAAATTTCAAAGAAGAGCATTAATGGTAAAAATATCCACTTATAAGCAGCCTAATTTGTAAATTATGCATTGGTAGCCATGTGGTTAGCATAGCTGCCTTCCAAGCAGCTGGCCCAGGTTTGCATCCCGGTCAACGCATTTGACACATAAAAAAAAACTAGTTATCAGTTATTAATAAAATACAGGTAATTACAATTTTAAAGGATGGAAATAATGAAAAGATAGTAAAATAATTATAAATTAAAAGAATATACAAAAATTGAATTTTTAGCTTTTATGTTGAAAATGGGTAAATGATAAAAATATCTCTAAAATTCTTGAATGTACTTTGCTAATTCTGTTGAAATTAAATGAAAAATTAGATACACAATTTACAAGCTCTGTTGGTTTATAAATAACAAAGGAAGAAATGTCATAGCTTTTAGATATATCTTTGGGTTTATTAGATTAGCGATGTCTGATTTTGATAAACTTGAAACTATTTTTTTTTGCATGTATATGTACAAATAAAAATTATATAAAGTACAATGTTTTTTAAAATTTTAACAACCCTGTTAACAATGGCTAAGAATATATAATAATATTTTTGAAATAGTAATGTTTAAATATACTTCCTTATAAATCAAATTATATAGGGATATTTTAAAAAACTTATAAATAATCTCTCATACCAATACAGTGTCACTCAGATAAAAATGATTCTACTTTCTACCAGTCTCCAAGATCTTATGTGGATAATAGATCAATCACTAACATTACCATTCTATTATAAGCATTTTACCAACTTATAAAGAAAAGATTATTTTGTTTTAAATTTTTAATATATTGTTGAGCATGCTTTAGGCCTTCTTGGTCAAACTCAGCACTGAGTTTAAAATACCAAATACAGCAGACATTATGCAAATCTTGCATGTTCCACTTTTTAGACAAGGCAATGCAAGAGTCATTTTTATTAATCGCATAAGAGTCATTCATAAAGGACCACACCTCTTTGATCTTCTTTCATTCAGTACACACTATGTTAACATTATCATAGTACTGTTATATATTCTCATAACTACATATTTAATAGTCAGTTATTTGCAAAGATGTTAAAATTAACAGAATTTACATATGAATCATAATTCAAGCACGAGTGCGTGTGCGGTGCAACTGTTCCCAAAAGCTATTAATACAAAATAGCTAACTAAAAATAATAAACTAGCTGAGCACTTTCAAAGGATTTTGCCTTCATAATCATTATAGTATGGCCATCAAATCATTGGAAATCAGATGCCATACACACCCCCAATCTCACACACCTATAGCACATAAATTATCTGGTCTAGAATCTTTTTTGCATAGAAACAGATTGTTGTGTAAAATTGAGGCAGATGCAAAAGCAAATGTAATAGAAAACAGAAATGACCTATAGAATTTAGGGTTCAGGCAATCCATTGACAAAAAATTTTTACATATACAGAATAAACATCTTAACTCTCACATCACACAGGATAATCCTAGATTATTGCTTCCATATATATCCAATTTACTCAAAAAATTGCATTCAATCCTTAACAACAAATATCAGCTTTGTTTTCGAACCCCTCCAAATTCTAACAATTTAATTAATAACACCAAAAATCAAACTCCACTGTTACAGACCCCCCCCCCCACAGTATATAATATTGCATGTTCCAACAACAATTGTAAAGGCACATATTATGGAGAAAGCAGAGCATCTTTGTCCACATGATTAGCACAACATAAATATTCAGACAATAGAGCTCGCAACGATCCTTCTACCTATTCAGTTTTCTATCAGCACGAGAGCACAAGTCACCATGAGTGCATTCCAGACAATCTCACAATTGTGTGTAGAGAGAGACATGACCTTAAAAGAAAAATCAAAGAGGCCTTCTTCATCTCAAGAGACAAGGATGCCATAAATAGGAAGGACACGTGCTTTGCTTTATCGAAGAAATGGAATTAGCATATTTACATATCATTAAATGTGTTAGCAAGCTATGATTATGAAGGCAAGATTCTTTGAAAGTGCTCAGCTAGTTTATTATTTTTAGTTAGCTATTTTGTATTAATAGCTTTTGGGAACAGTTGCACCACACACATACTCATGCTTGAATACATATATTTCCCAAAAGTAAAATTATTTGACTTAATATGAATCATAATCTAAAATTGTGAGCAGTTAGACTAAGACTTTGCTAAGATCACTTTAAGATACCATTCCACTTCTGAAAAAATATCATTGACTGATTACTATTTTTATAAGATCTTAAAAACCACTAAACATCACATGATCACTGTTTCTTATGCTTGCTCATAACTGTTATTAAACAAGCAAAACTCTCCATACAGTAGTGCCACTCAGTGCAAGACAGAGTAATCAATGGATGCCAGAAGGTTTGCACATAAAATCTCTATTTTGTGCCTACTCATCCAATATCCTCAGCTAGTTTCTGGCTTATGCCTTCATCAGTGATGAGCCTTGGATCTGAGAGCACTGCACCTAGATATTAGGATCTAATGCAACCTTCCAGCAGCCACCTTTTATCTCTATTTAACTACAAAACTATGAGAAGGATATTGAAAACACAATAATATTTTCAATTCAAGCTCATTAGCTTATATAGTCATATAGGTCTGAACTCAGCTCAGCACCCATACATTTTGGTGTCTTTGGCTCTTTAACAACCATAGCCACCACTATCTTATTAGGCAGGATTGGTGTTAAACCACTAAACATCCTAAACTAGTTTGGGGATATTGGATGAGTAGGTGCTAGATAGGGATTTTATGCACAAACCTTCTGGCATCCATTGATTAATCTGGCTTGCACTGAGTGGCACTACTGTATGGAGAGTTTTTCCTGTTTAATAACAATGATGAACAAGCATAAGAAATAGTGATTATGTGATGTTTAGTGGTTTAACACCAATCCTGCTTAATAGGATAGTGGTGGCTATGGTTGTTAAAGAGCCAAAGACCCCAAAATGTATGGGTGCTGAACTGAGTTCAGACCTATATGACTATATAAGCTAATGAGCTTGAATTGAAAATATTATTGTGTTTTCAATTTCAATCTCATAGTTTTGTAGTTAAATAGAGATAAAAGGTGGCTGCTGGAGGGTTGCATTAGATCCTAATATCTAGTTGCAGTGCTCTCAGATCCAAGGCTCATCACTGATGAAGGCATAAGCCAGAAACTAGTCTGGGGATATTGGATGAGTAGACACTAGATATGGATTTATGCACAAGCCTTCTGGCATCCATTGATTACTCTGGCTTGCACTGAATGGCACTACTGTATAGAGTTTTGCCTGTTTAAGATCTTAAAAACTAGGTAAAAATGGATACATTTTTCATTTGATTAATAGATTGCATTAATGCAATAAGGTGTTAATTGCATGTTTATTAAAATGGTTGTAGAAAATATTTGAAGATTATTGCTTCATTACAAAATAATATACAATATCCTGGACGGACATGATACTTTAAAATAAGGGGAAAATCTTGGGATACTAAATAAAGAAAAAATAAGGTAAGAATTTATACTGTTGAAGATCAAATAGAGATGGAAAGAAAATGTAAGGCATTAATTTTTACATTGTTTATGACATTGAAAAGAAATAGGAAAAGTTTGTGGGATGTGAGAAATATGTAAGGGGAAAAATAAAAAAGGTAAAGAATTTGTTGTGGTTCTTTAGACATTTTATGGATAAAAATAAGAAATATTGTGAAAATATATTAGAACCAATAAAACAACTTTAATTGTAATTGGAAAAGAAAAGTGGATCTGTCAGTATGGCTGGAAATAGATGGATTTATGATAATATACAAAAGTTTTCAGAAATAAGTGTTCAATTTGGCCAAAGAGCTTTCTAAACATATGACACTCTGCACCAAACTATTTGGCTTGATCTAAATAAAATTATTGTGTAAAATAGTTTCCATCTTACTCATCGTTATTTATTTATTTATTTAAGTATATATTCTATCTAATCAAATAAAAGCCTCCCTAAAATTGAAGTCTTTTATAAAATATCATTCATTTTATATTAATAAATGATTAATGTTTTTCGGGGTTCATGTTATTTGCTTTTCCAAACTATTCTTTTAAAGCAATTTAGACTTTAGACTTATTAATTTTTATGTAATTTCAAAAATTGAATTGCTTTTTTTTTAGGTTTAGTCTGGATTGACGTAAAAGCAATCGGTCTCTGTAGATCTTTTAAATGATAAAACCATTCAACTTCAATATTAATTATAAAACTAAAACTTTTTTTAAAAGTTTGCTTTTTAAAGGAAAATTATTAGAATTGATAAGAAAAAATGGAATAAAAATAATATTACAAGACTGGGAATATCTATTGACTTGTTTAGTTTGAGTTGTTTTTGAGTTCAGTTTTAAATCACAGACTTCATTTATTTTTTATATTCTTTTTTTTATATTTGTAAGGGAAAAAAATTATAACTAAATAAAAAAAAAGAAATGTAACCATTCTTTGATTTAAATGTATTGCGAATAAATATCTTTTTTATAGCTTTGAATTTAAAAAGAAAGCCATTATTATATAATGGACATCAAATAAAATATTAACTGACTGATAAGATGGTTTGTATTGAGATATACGCAATACATCCTGAAAAAGTGACATGGCTGATTCTTGCTTACAGCGCCATCTCTGAATCAATGCATATATTAAGTAGTGACATATTTTAATTGCCACAAAACTTTTAAGGCATTAGTATGCCTGGATCACGAGTTACCACATGAAAGATGATAGTTTCATATCTTAATTCATGAAGGAATAGCATGGTAACATTAAATTTTGTTTTAAACTGAACAAAACGGCTACTGAAACATTTAACATGATTCATATGGCAATGAAGTTATAAATTGTGAGAATTTTTTCCAAATAATTTTAAGGATTCTGTGGCAGAAGGAAGAGCATTAAAGTAGATCGATGATGAAGGTATGAAACACACTGTCACATCTAGATATGCTAACACTTTAAAGTTTT
Organism: Epiperipatus broadwayi; assembly: GCA_028023455.1. Taxonomy (NCBI): domain Eukaryota; kingdom Metazoa; phylum Onychophora; class Udeonychophora; order Euonychophora; family Peripatidae; genus Epiperipatus; species Epiperipatus broadwayi. The sequence goes on along the minus strand of JAQFVV010007147.1, from coordinate 145,300 downwards.
TGTGGTGACTAGCTAAACTATATTACTATATAATACCTATGTTCATTCACACGTGGCATGGCAACTAGTTTCAAGAAAAAAACAATCTCCTTTTCACTGGGATTCACTGTTTATATATACTGGGCATCCTCAACTTTCGTAACTAATTGGTACATTAACGTGTATGAAAAAACCCCCATCAAATAGTGTTTTTAAAATATTTATTTTTTAATGAGGTGTATTAGCACATACATAAATAACCCTTTATTGATTAGTATCTGGTGTTTTCTTTATAAATTTATCAAGAGATAGTTTTTTTTTCCTGTGTCATAGCATCGGCTGGGAAGCGAACCCGCTAACCCGGGACAAGTGCTTGTAAGGCAGCTGTGATGACCACTCGACCACCAACGCTTGACATCAAGAGATAATTGAATTGTACTCTTCTTGGTACTTACAGGTTAGTCCGGACACTAATGTTGATTACGGATGATTCCAATTCTGCACAATAAAGTTCATTATATACTGTATATCACATTAAAGCAGTAATTACATATATATTTAAAATTATACTTACTGTAAGACTTTTTAAAAGATATATAATCCTGTTCAATAATTAATCTGTTAACAAATAAATAAATAAATTGACATTTAATTGCTTAGAACACTTTTGTCTTTCAATTATCGCTAAGAAAATAAATATAAAAAAACTTTTTTTTTAAACATTAAAACTTAATTCCCTCCCTCCACCTTTTCTCATTTTCTATAAATTTAAAAAAGTTTTTCTCTTTTTTTTTTTTGCCTTAACAATTTTTATTAAATTTATAGAAAAATGAGAAAAGGTGGCGGGGGGAGGGGTTAAGTTTTAATATTTGTTTTCATATGTCATAGCATCGGCCGGGACGCGAACCCACAACCGTCTGCAACCAACTACTTGCTTGCATGGCGGTTGCGATAACTCTCGGCTAACAACGCAAGACTAAGTTTTAATATTTAAAAGGAGAAGGTTTTGTTTTTCTAGCAATAATTGAAAGACAAAAGTGTCATAAGCAATTAAATGTCTATTTATTTTTTATTAATAATTAATTATTAGATAGGATTATATGTTTTTTTAAAAATCTGATAGTAAGTGTAATTTTTAAATATATATATATAATTATTGCATTTATGTGACATATATATATATAATAAATTTTATTGTCTGTAATTATCCGTAAACAATTTTGGTGAGGCTAATCTCTTCTTTTTCTTTTCTTGATAAAAAGTTCTGTAACATGCTGTGTCTTTTTCTATTGCCCTCATACAAAATAGTGAATTTAAATACAAGTATATTATATATATATTTTTAATCTAGATGTAATTAGAGATTTGAACCCAGACTTTCGCGCTCCCTTTAGTCGTCAATTCCATCTTATACAACCAATACATACATCCACATACATGTGAATCAGATAAATGATCTCGAATATGTATGTATTTTGTGCTGAACCAGCACTCATCAATTGGTCCAGATCATCATCTCTCACACATATATATAATCAGTGCTCAGTTTATATTAAGATCGCAATTCTTCAAACTTTACTGGACTGGCTTCAATCCTCTCCACTCTCCAATTCTTCAGCCAATCATATCATTGAAAATTTGGTGATAGTATATTCAAATCCTTTGTTTGCCAATTTTTTACTTCAACCCAAATATATGCTTTTTACACCCATATGCTAGTTAATATCCACATCCCTAAGAAATCATACAATCCACTGGGGGACATAACAGTTGATAATGATGATTCATTTAAAAAACTTTTCCAAATATAATTTTTTTACAGGCGGTTTGTCACCTTTGAGTTTGCTTTTATTGAAGCTGAAAAATAAATAAAATACTTTTGGGAGAACTGGTAATTGTTAAATTCTAAATTATCATCATTGCATTGGTTAATATTATTATATATTTGAATTAAATTTTTATTTGAATTTTATTAACCATATTTGGACCAAAGTTTATGATGCACATTTTAAAAATCTAATTACAAGTGTGTGAATATTTTTGTATATATTTGATATTCAGATTCAAACCCTTCTGACATCTAATATATAAATTTCCATCTACATGTTGTAATTTTTACCATTTTACAATATCAATATGCTTATTTAGTAACAATGTATTTTATTTTGAAAAATCTGTTTAACCAGTAATATTCTTTTAATCTCAATTAAACCTATTGTCAGATTTGACTTTGCCTTCACAAGTGGACTAGTCCAGATTCCTTCCTTATCTGTTCAGATTGAGCAATCTTTGCCATTAATTGATGTATAAACATGTAGATAGATCAATGTGTAAACTATGTATAATCAATGTATAAACATGGCCAAAGGGTAAAACATAAGTATGGCCAATGTGTAAACATGTGGACATCCTACCACTGGTAAGTATAATCTAATAGGCAATGATGCTCTCTGAATCTGATTGCTGACAGTAAAGTAGGGGATCTGGTAATAAATAGTCAGCCTTTTTTGGACACAAGCCAGAGAATGTCTGTCTAACCTAAATGACAGTACATACTCTAAAGAGAAAGAATGTCTGTCTAATCTGAATGACTAAATATGCTCTCAATTGAAACCACTTAACAGAGAAAGTATGTCTACTATAGGCATTACCGATATTCTATACATTGAACCAAGTCCACGATAAGATTGGAAGCTGCTAAGTCTATTGCCGATTCAAGGCAAGCTGTTCAATATGGCTGTAAGAGTCTTGACTAGAACTTGAGAGCTGTCCTGTATAGCCAAAAAAGTCTTGACTAGAACTCATGAGGCAAGCTAATATATACAGCTGGAAGTGAGTTCAGTCATTCAGGCACGATCAGCACAGTATTAACTACATTTATCTACATACACCTATATTTATTGAGTGTTCATATTTTTATTGATATCACTGTTGGTTTGAGTTTAAAACCTGCAATTCAGTTAAACACAACACCTATTATCATCACCAATTAATTGCATCACCCAAATAACAAAATTTTTTAACTTGCTCTAGTATTATTTATTGCTTACATCTCATCTTTATTTAATCTACCACTTATCAGGTTCTAACCTCAATTTGAAAGTCTCAGAAAATATATTCAATGGGGCAAGCATTTTATTCATTTTTCCCCTATTCCATAATTAAAGCCATACCTGGTAGTAAAAATAAATCTTTTTCGCTAACACTTCTTTCTTCTGCCAAGTGAATTGCAGAAGTTTATCTTTGCAATGAATTTTAAGATTTTTTACCTATTCTTTATACATTTTTACCCTGGTAAACAATGGTAATTGGTCCCCCAAAATGCCTCATAAATTAAAATCTCTCACAAAAAATAAGCAATTACAATGAGTTCCTATGGGGAAAAAATTAATTCAATATGTTAAATTCAAAATATAAAAAAAATTGATTAAAAAAATAAAGTTTAAATTAAAAAAGTATTAACTAATGAGTAATTTTATTTATTACATTATTAAAAAATAATAATAATTTATGGGTAAATGTACTATTTAAAAATATTTTGATAGCTATAATTTTAAAAGAAAATATATATATAATTTTTTTATTTCTGATCGCCATTTTGCTTGTTACACAACTGCAGAATATTTCCTGAATCAGAATTCATTGAATTAAAATAAAGCATGAAGAAAAAAAACTAACTAAAGTATACATTTTAAAATTAAATTAAAAAAATTAACACTGTGTAAACTTTAAAATTTATTTTTCATTCACTTAATGTTCAATTAGTACATTTTTTATTTTTGTAATTTCTAACCAATAATACTTTGAATTTTTATTTGCAGCACTGATAATTTTTTTATTTCAAATCACATACTTTTTAATTTTATATAAATGCAGTGAAATCAAATAAAATTTAGGTAAAGAAATATTGTGTATAGTTGATTACTGTGACTTTAATCATGTGTGTAAAGAAATCTCTTTTTTTTTTTTTTTGCTGATCTATGTTTACGATAAAACCCACTATTATCTTGAATAAGTCACAATCAAATTAGGAGATTATTGATTTAAAATTGAAAAAGTCAATAGTATTTTAAACTTACATTTGGAAACCTTTGGTCATATCAAGGTTATTATTATCTGCATGGTATTTAAAATCTCTTTTTTCTCTCAAAATATCTTACAATTGCAATGATTATTACAATTGTCAATTGTGTATTTTTGCCATAGGTAAAATAACATTCATAAAACTTTTAATCCCTAAAACTGATTGAATAAATGTAGATTATCTATATACACATTTTACAACTAAATGTTAATACATTATTAATTTTTATTAGTCATTCGTTAGATTAGAGATTATCCAATAATGAATAATATTTCTGTAATACCACTCTCAAACAAGATAGTGACTAATTTCTGTTTGCTTTTAACACTTTGTGGAGGATGTACTCATAAACATATGACCAAAAACATAAAAGTGGATAGAAATTAGTCCCTATTTAGTCAAGCATTGGTGGCCTAGTGATTAGCATAGCTGCCTTCCGAGCAGCTGGCTAGGTTTGCTTCCCGGTCAATGCTTTGACATGTAGAAAAAATTAGTCCCTATTTTGTGTGAGAGTGGTGTAGTGAAAATCATACTACAGAAATATTATTTATTATTGGATAATCTCTAGTCTAATGAATGACTAATTAAAAAATTCTTAATGTACTTGCAATAAGTAATTTGTGTCAAAGTTGTGAGGTCAGTATATTTGACACTTATCAATTAAATGGTAGTTATTTGCTATCTAAATTTATACTGAGCAATGATAAAGATATGGGTAAGCAATTGTGATCTGGGCCAACTGATGAGTTCTGGTTCCGCATGAAATGAGCATCTTGGCATAATCATAAATCTTTTTCACATGTCGTTAATCATATGTTTATGATTACATCCTTCCACAAGGTGTTAAAAGTGGATAAAAGCCAATATCTATTTTGTGTGAGAATGGCATAGTGAAAATTACACTGCAGAAATATTATTCATTAAATGTTAGTACACTTGGTTGTTGTACATGATCAACGCATTTGCCTGAAGATTTGTGATGGTGCTGTTTTAGTTGTGTTTATGTGTTGGACTATTTCATGAGTATTGAATGTCTTTAAAAAAAATTATTTTATTTAAATATTCCAAATAAACATTCAACTGTTAGTAATAGCACACATTTAAATAAAGTTAATTTTTTCTAAAGACATTCAATACTCGTATTAGATGGTGGAAATAATCCAACATATAAATCTACTATGATCAAAATGTTACTTTTTTCCCATATGTCATAGCATCAGCTAGGAGGCAAACCCATAACAACCGTCTGCAACCAACTGCTTGCTTGCAAGGCAGCTGTGCTGATCTCTCAGCTAACAACGCTTGACTTTGCTGTGTTGAATGAAACTGATAGTGTTTTTTTTTATATATATTTATTAAAGATGAAAACTTTACTTTGATTACGTCATAAAAAAAAGCATTTATAAAATCACTAGATAAAAATTAAATAAAGTGCATTAATCATATGTTAATTCGATAATTACAACAAAATTATATATTGTATAATAAATAATTTTAGTGGATGTCCACCATTTTATTTTCAAAAGACATAGCTTTAATGAAGTCACTATCCTATAATGCTATCAATCTTACAAAATGACCACTATTTTTTACCATCATCTTGAAAAAATGGGGGATATTTTTTTTAAAAAGTTTCAATTTTTTTTTAAAGATCATAATAGCAAGCAGCCAATTGTAAATTTAAATAGTAGATACAAATTAATGACGGTCAGCATAGCAAATCCTTGCATAGATGTCCATCATTAACCACGTTAAAACATATATATACAAGTTCTTACATTGCTTGGCTCAGTATGTATGTATTATCAGACTTGCGCTTTTAAAAAACAAATTAATGTAACCAAATAACACATTTTTGACGAAATTTTAATATGCAAAAGTGAATAACTTTTTCATTTTAATTTCATTAATAATTTAGTGGAAAACTTCACAAATCTTAGATTAATAAAGTGAACTTTTTTTTTTTTTTTGTAAAAAAAAAAAAACATTATTAAATTTGAAAAGTGGTAGATACATAGCGTTCTTTTTTTTTTTTTTTTTCAATAAAATATCAAGTTATGAGGTTCTTAATTATTTTATATATATATATAAAGATAATTTGGAAAGACATATAAAAGCATTTTAATCAAAACTTGTTTTATTAAAGTGAAATTTTATTTCCAATTGCATTACTGCTTTAAAAAAAAAGTAAATTTTTCGCATTAAAAGTAAAAAAGAATTGTAATAAAATCGCCGCTGTGGTACCAGAACATTTATTTTTCAAAAAGTAATATGGGCTTCTAAAGGAAAATAACAAAATGTATTTAATATAAATATGTACGTGGGTAATGATTAATAATCATTAACTTAATTTAATATTTAGGGGTAAGATAATAATTTTTATCCTAATAAATAATTAGTAATGCACTATGTGATTTAGACCAGCGATAGCGAGTAAGATAGATACCCATTTATTGACCAACATTAAATAATTAATTGAAATAGCTGTAATCCAATTTTTAAACTTTATCAGATCAGGGTCCAAACTCAGATTGTGGAAATAGCAGAATAGATGCTGATTCTATATCATAAAGCCTTCATTTGGTTTATATATATATATTGAAAGAGAGGTTGGGGAGAAAAATGAGAAAAAGTTTTTAATAAAAAGAATTTCTCAAAAGTCAAAAGACAACAACATATCAGGTTGTTGCAAGTTTGCATTTCACTTTTAATCATTTAAAGTTCAAAAAATGCCCTATAATTTATTAATATAATATTTAATAATTAAATACTAGTATATATACTAATTAGAGGGGATTTGAACCCAGACTCTCAAGCTTCCTTCAGTCATTTACTTTATCTTATACAACCTATACATATGACCACATACATGTGAAAAAAATAAATGATCTCCAATATTCGTATTTCATGCTGAACCAGCACTCATCATATATCTTTTTCACATGTATATGGTCATGTGTACTGGTTGTATAAGATGAAATGAATGAATGAAGGGAGCTTGAAAGTCTGGGTTCAAATTCCTCTAATATTACATTTATATATTATCAGCAACAAGGTTTGAGCTCATTAAAATCAATTAAAAAGATTCCAAATTCTTAATTTTATTAATTACCTTTAAAATATTAAATTTATTAAGAGCTAGCAGATGATACAATAATAACGTGAAAGGCTAAAACCTTTGACAAAAGCATCTTAAAAATGCTTATGTGACAGCCAATCAGATGTAATAATGAATTAAATGTGAAGATGTTTTAAGATTCACACTCTTAGTTCAGAAATGCTTGAGTCTGGTTTATTTATATATAAATTTAAATAGAGACATAGTTCTGGCTTGTGTTCTTGAATTGAGAGTTCCACGTGCAGTCATTATTATATCTGATTGGCTGTCACATAAGCATTTTTAAGGTGCTTCTGTCAAAGGTTTCAGCTTTTCATGTTATTATTGTATCATCTGCTTGTGCTTAATAAATTTAATATATTTACATTTGTTACTATCATTTCATTAGATTTGAAAATTGCTTGTAAATCGAAAGATTTCGCATTGTTTATTTATATATAATATTTAGTGAATTAAATGTGAAGGTGTTTTAAGCTTCACACTCTTAGTTCAGAAAGCTTGAGTCTGGCTTATTTATATATGAATTTAAGTAGAGAAGAAGGTGGGTTCCATCTTTTTCTCATAGTTCTGGTTTGTGTTCTTGAATTGAGAGTTCCATGTGCAGTCATTATTATATCTGATTGGCTGTCACATAAACATTTTTAAGGTGCTTCTGTCGAAGGTTTTAGCCTTTCATGTTATTATTATATCATCTGCTTGTGCTTAATAAAATTAATATATTTACATTTGTTACTATCATTTCATTAGATTTGAAATCGAAAGATTTCGCATTGTTTATTTATATATAATATTTAGTGAATTAAATGTGAAGGTGTTTTAAGCTTCATGCTCTTAGTCCAGAATGCTTGAGTCTGGCTTATTTATATATAAATTTAAGTAGAGAAGAAGGTGAGTTCCATCTTTTTCTCATAGTTCTGGCTTGTGTTCTTGAATTGAGAGTTCCACATGCAGTCATAATTACACCTGATTGCTGTCACTTGAGCATTTTTAAGGTGCTTCAGTTGAAGGTTTTAGCCTTTCACTTTATTATTAATTACCTTTACTAATAAAAGCCATAACATGCAAACTAATACATAGCACAAAGACAATAAGCTACACATCAAGGTTTTTTTATATTGAAATAGCATTATATACATAAATCATAAATAATACCTTGGTATAATAATGATTAAATTTAATCCAATAATAAGGATCTGAATGTGTCTGAGCAGTAATAGAGTGGAAGACTCTGGAGGCCAAAATCCATTGATCCAGTAATAATAAGGGCCTGAATGTGTCAGAGCAATGACAGAATGGTAGATTCTGGAGCCCAAAATCCATTGATGCAATAATAAGGACCTAAACGTGTCAGCACAATGAGAGAATGGTAGATTCTGGATCCCAAATTTCATTGATCCAATAATAATAAGGGCCTGAATGTGTCAGAGTAATGATAGAGTGGCAGACTCTGGAGCCAAAATCCATTGATTCGATAATAATAAGGGCTTGAATGTGTCAGAGCATTAATAGATTGGTATCTGGAGCCCAAAATCCATTGATCTAATAATAATGGTCTGGATCTAAGCAATGATAGAGTGGCAGATTATGGAGTCTCAAATCCATTGATCCAATAATAAGAAGGACCTGAATATATCTGAACAATGACAGAGTAGCAAGCTCTGGAGCCCAAGATCCATTGATCATGGGCCATTTTTGTTACTTCTCATACTTGAACTTCTTATAAATTCCCAAGCAATAAACCATTTAATTATTTTTATGTAATAATAATGTTAAATTTTGTTAAATTAGTAAATACAATTTTAAAATAAAAACTTTCACATTCTATATTTACTTTGTATAAAAATTATATAGTCAGTTAGTGACATATATTTAATTATATAAGAGTTTTCATCATAATAATAACTAAATAATTAAATGACAAATCTTCCTATAGATATTAACATAGTATAAATCAAATTTTATATCTATTTTTCTATTTTGTATTATTGTATATTTATTATCAGGTACTCATTCACCCTTCTTATTTTATTTTCACATTTATTTTTCTTTTATACATTATTCACTACTGTGGTTCGTCTCTGAAAGTGCTCAACTTAACATTATTATTTCCAGATAATGACATCACTTTTAAAGAAAAAAAAATAGTAAAATTAAAATTCAAGCAGTTTTCCACTCTAATGCCATCTAACTGTAAGTTTGAATAATCATTGATTATCAGGGCTCTGTTGTATTTTAAAGCTTCATCCTCTGACTAGCTTCTTGTTTTTATTTTATTAATGAGGCTTAGAATTCAAAACTCCTAGTAATGCAGGTATGTGTTCACAAACCATCTGTAAAATGCAATATGGCAGTGGTGTAATCTCTCAATAGGCATGAAAAAATTGGGGAGGGGGGGGGCATGAAGTTTTCAAGAAATGTATATGTAATAATATATTTATATATTCAATTTAAAAATAAAAAAAAATAATACATTTTACTTGCATATTAACCCAAAATAGTCATGTTGCGGAAATATCCATAATAAAGTAAATGTCATATTTATATCCCATCATAAATTTAATGACATTAGAACTTGGTTTATCATACCAATAATTATACTGGTTAAACTCACTCAGTTAAAAATAATAATAAAATTATTATTTCTTAAATTATTCAGTTTTTATATTTTTAAATTAGTCAAAACATTTTAAGAGTTACATAGAAATTCTGTTTAAGAAAAGAAATTAAGAATAGAAATAACTATGCTCCATTGCAATAAGGTATCTGATGATCACTGATTCCCCAATCTTACACTAGATGACACTAGAGTGGAAATATGCTTCTATTTTATCATATATTGTATGAGCTGAAGAATTAAATGATTTTTTCCCAAGTTAATAATAGAAGTTTGGATCTCTTTCAAACAATAATCAGATAACATAAACAAAATAATCATATATAACATAAACAGGCAATGTGATGTGATGTGATGTATTTGGCTTCTTCTCAAATGAAGTCAAGAATATCTCAGCAATTATGCCCAGTAAACCTGTTAGCCACTTTATTTTCCATTCCCTACTCTAGGTCTTCCCATATTCTGCCCCACCCCATTTCCACAACATAAACTTTGTCAACTCTATGGCCTTTATATCTAAATCCCCCTTATCTTTTCGCAAACCCAGCATAAAAACTAATAACTCACTTTCTGGATAGTCACTTTGTTCATATCTATTCTCCCATAACTTCATTATCTATACCCTTTTTGCTTTCAAGCATTTACATTCAATCAACAGATGCCTAATATTTTCTATACCTCCCTTACACAATTTGCACATTAAATCACCCATAGTTTTCCATTTACATGTATATTCTCTTATTGCTAAAGATCCCGTTTGAGCCTTAAACAATAAACTACTTTCCTTACTATTATCATAAATTAACTCGCATCCAATATTCTGTTTACTTCTATATATATTTAAACTCTTCTTACCCTCTATACTAGTTCTCTATCTCTCCAACTCCCTATTTTTTATTAATGCTTCTATTCTTTTATCCCATTTCTTACTACTATAACACTCAACAATCCTCCTAACACAATCATCCCACCTTTTATACAAGTATACTGATATAAATTCTTTATCCAAATCTTTTGCATACTGCATTACCTTTCTCACCCATCTTGTTACCTTCCCTTTACTCATAACCCAATTAAACACTATTTTGGCTATTCTTTTACTATCCATAAACTGCAACCTACCAAACATTTTCATTTTACTTTTTGCATCTCTCATATAAAAACTTGACCATCTCATTTCTCCTTGAATTGCCTCCTTTGCTGTCCACATCTCTGTATCTAATGCATGTCTTCCTACTTCCCTTTGTACTTTCTCTAAAAAATCTAAAATCCTTTTACTAACACATAATGCATCATTATCATATGTTAACCCTGCGACTGCAGCTCCCTTCTATACAATTCTAGCTACATCATATTTATTATATGAAAGTACTGTTAGTTTCTTTACCAAACCCTTTCTTTTCTTTGCTTCATTTATCAATTTTTTCTCCCATTCATCCAAGCAATTTTCCTGATTACTAAGACAATTCCAAAATACTTATATCTATCCACCACACTTAACTTTATATCCCCTAATAAAAAATCTACATCTTCTCTTTCCCCAGTACTAACCATCATTATATTTGATTTTTTTTCACTAAATTTAATCCCCATCCCTTTACCCACCCTTGCATATGTCCTCAACATAATTTCCATATCTTCTCTTCTTTCTACACACAAAAAGATATCACCCACAAAAAAGACCCGACAAAGTATTATATACTCCCTTGCCACCTATTAACAGTATCTCTACTCCTTTTCCTAGTCTTTCTATTGCTTTCTCCATTTCACTCAAAAACAACAAAAACAAAATAGGTGACATAGGGCATCCTTGACTTAATCCCACCCCATTTTTAACTTTAACTGATTCTATATCCCCTAATTGGTAAGTATAATAATTATTTTCATATAATTTCTTAATAATATTTACTAAAGCTTCATCCATTCCCAAATTGGCTAACCTTACCCATAATCTATTTCTATTTACTCTATCATATGCTTTCTCTATATCTATAAAACTCATATATAATGATCTACCTGAATTCCTACTCATTTTCATAAGTTGTGTAACTACAAACAAACTGTCAAAAATTTTTAGCCAAGAGGTCATCACACCAGCCTTGCAAGCAAGTAGTTGGTTGCAGATGGGTGTGGGTTTGTGTCCCAGTGATGCTATGACATATGAAAAAAAAACTATAAACAAACTATCTCCTATATGCCTATCTGACCTAAAACCTCCTTGCATTTCCCCCACTACATTATTCTCTTCCATCCATTTTACAACTCTTCCAGCTACCATATATGAGAAAACTTTATATAAAACTGATGTTACCACTATTGGTCTATAATTATTTAACTTTCTACGATCCTTACCCTTTCCTTTAAATAATAATCTTATTCTTGTATTACTCCAACTACCCGGAAAAACTCTTCTGTGCCATCTTATTAAAACATGATAATAACTTTGCTTTTGCTCTATGCCCTAAATTCATTACCATCTCTGCTACCCATCCATCTAAACCTCTCACCTTTCCACTTTTCAATCTCTTCCCTGCCTCATTCAGTTCATTTTTTGTGAACCTAATATTCCCATTACTACCTGCTTTCATGTTTTCTATCACTAATTCCTTCACATCTAGCACCTTTTCTATATCCATTACATATCTATTTAAGATCTCTCTACCTCTTCTCTAAAGCTACACCCTATTCCCTCATCATCTATTAATACTATCTCTCTTTCCCCTACATTTCTCCTTTTAATGTAATTCCAAATTTTTTTATTCCCAACTCTTCCACTTTTATTAATATCCTCCAAAAATTTACTATTTAACTTCATCCTCTCTCTAAAATTATCCATTTTAGCGAACTTCTTCTTTTCTAAGTACTTTCCTCATTTAGCATTAATATCGTTTTCACTTTCTTTGTTCTTAATAGCACACTTATATTCTCTGCATGCTTCTTTCCTCTCTTTTACATTTTTACTAACTCTCATTTTTATTACCTTTTATTTCACTGCATATTCTCAACTAAAACCTTATTTGCCACTCTTTCTATTTCACCACACCAGTCCTTATATTCATCCTCAAACAACTGCTCCATGGTTTCTTCAACTTTTATTTTATACTCTTCCAACTTATTCTTATCATTCACTCTCCATCCACATCTTTCACTATTGTTTCTACCTTTATTTCTATCCTCCAACACATTACTAACAATTTCTATTACAATAAAGTTATAATCACTATTACATACTCTCTCTTCAAACAGGCAAAAACTCTCCATATAGTAGTGCCACCTTGTGCTAACCAGAGTAATCAATGGATGCCAGAAGGCTTGTGCATAAAATTCCTATCTAGTGCCTACTCATCCAATATCCCCAGACTAGTTTCTGGTTTGTGGCCTTCATCAGTGAGGAGCCTTGGATCTGAGAGCACTGCACCTAGATCTTAGGATCTAATGCAACCCTCTAGCAGCCACCTTTTATCTCTACGTCACTACAAAACTATGAGAATGAAATTGAAATCACAATAATATTTTCAATCTAAGCTCAATAGCTTATATAGTCATATGGATCTGAACTCAATTCAGCACCGATACATTTTGGTGACTTTGGCTCTTTAACAACCATAGCCACCATTATCCTAATAGGCAGGATTGGTGTTAAACCACTAAGCATCACATGATCAACATTTTATACTAGCACATAACTGTTAGTAAGCAGGCAAAAACTCTCCATATAGTAGTGCCACCTTGTGCTAACCAGAGTAATCAATGGATTCCAGAACGCTTGTGCATAGAATTTTATGCACAAGCCTTCTGGCATCCATTGATTACTCTGGTTAGAACAAGGTGGCACTACTATATGGTTTTTTCCTGTTTACTAACAGTTATGTGCTAGCATGAGATGGTGATCATGTGATGTTTAGTGGTTTAATATATAACATAACTATGCAATTAAACATGCACGATATTCCCCTTTCTACATCCGTGGAATTTAGTTTTAATTCTCTACACAAATACATTTGTAAACATCTGTGTAGTTCAGTTATTTTAACATACATATGCAATATGTGCACACTATTGTACAATTTAGCTTAAAACATATATTAAGACAACTACAAAGAAAATTAAATGAAAACAGAATACTATACATGTGTCTTACAGTGATGAAGCATGACTTGTTTAGGAATGGAAACACACTACATCTTTTCTTTTAATAATGTTTTTACTTGCCACAACAATTTTCATATATTTAAAAGATCGCATATATATATAGGTAAATTCCATGTACTACCATCATATATATATTGTCTTGTTATTTAATCGTTTGCTATTTTTTAAATTATTTTAAAATAATCTGTAAAAATTATATCACACCTGCATTTAGTATGGCGGGATGATGAAATCAAAATTTTATTAAAGACAATATATGTTTGTCGAAATATATTTTAAGTTGTAAACAAGATTTAGCCAACCATGTCTATTGCTAAAATTTTGTAGGAAAGTAAATGGCCAAATATAAGAAAACATCCTGTTCGTGGATTAAAACAAAAGCTAAAAGTTATTTTGATCTCTAAAAATATCAAATTTTAAAGGTGCTAATTGCTAACTTCACTGGGAAAATTTTGTTTATAAAAAATGTAATTTCATCATGAGCAAGTGAAAATAGGCTGTTTTTTTTGCTATATATATATTGAAACAGACAGATCGGAGAACCGATCTTCGTTTCAAGTGTTTTATGTACGGTAATTCAAGCCACTGTTCGCCCGCAGTGAGATTTTGTCTATTTTAATTTATAATAAAAATTAGTTATATATTTTATAGTTATCAGTCAATATGTAAAGATTCCGTCTATAAATGTTGCAAACCATGAAATAATATTTGTGTGTGCGTGGTTTGCGAATTTATATCATTTAATTTAAAGTTTCAGTGCGGGCGTATTTGTTTTAAATTTTAGTTTTAAAATTGTATAAAGTCGTCTAAAAATACTGATCAAAAATCACATTCCTTTGATCAGTGTTTTTAATTAAAATCTAATTGCACAAATGTTCAGAGCAATTAAGTTGTATTCAAAATTAGTAAGGAATTTTTATATGTAATTAATGTATCGATTTAAAAATGGCATATTAAATTAAAAGATTGCTAAAAACAGATAATTGATTGTTGGTCAAGCTGCATCGCTAGAGGCTAGAGAAAGGAGGCGGAGCCTAAAACAAAAACAAGTCGGAAAGGTCAGCAGTGGCTATTTTAGAAAAAAACTTACATTCTAACTTGGGTCGTGTTTGAGAGAGGTAGTCTCGAGACAACACAGCAGTTGAGTATAATTCACACATTATTATTAAGAAGTTTACCAGTGAATCGCAATGTTGATGGGCTAAGTGCAGGAGCTGATCTCTGTCCTGCCAAAGTGAATCTTCGTGCCGCTGTTTGATCATGTTTCATATACTTCAGAATTTCCAACTTCCAATCTCAAAATTTACTATGCCTTACAAATAACTTTCAAAAATGCGCGCCTACGTTCGTTACAAACCAAGCTGGATGAAGAAAGAAGAGAACTTTGTTACACGAACTTTAACTTTCTTACGTGCTTAATGTTATCAATCAAGTGAATCATATGTAAGTTTTTATATCATTTATAATGCTATTATTTAACCTGTCAGTAAATTTTCTTTTCTTTTTTTTAATCCTCTGCTCTAGTCTTTAGGAATCATTTATAAAATTGTAATTAATGGTAATAATATTTCAACTGAATGCATTTATATTTTCTTATGTTGCTTGTTTCATAGACAAACAATGCCAATAGTAATATTTCCAACTATGTGTAAACTAGTGTGTAATAATGATCAATTAAATTTAAAAGTAATTCCATGTTCTGAATTAAATATTCTTTCACATTCCGAGTTAGTAAATGTAAATCACTTTATTATTCTGTGTTAAGTTGGTATAAAATTACAATCTAAGTTTCAATATTAAATATATATAATAGTTTCAAAGTGTTATCGTAATGTCATGTCTGATCTGAGAAATAACTCCCTGTATAATTTAATACTGTCGCTACCGCCTGTCAACCTGAAGGGTTAAGAGTCCCAGAGTAAAATTAACTAATTATTGTTTTTCACCTTCAGTTTAATTTCGCTATGTTTTTATTGGGATAAGGATCTCAGCCTGTGGCGTAGAAACAGACTAATAGTTTCCAGGTTTTATATAATTTCTTTAAAAAAAATCCATTTCAAGTTCTCGTACGTGATGTCTGTGGCAATGCCTTCCCTTCGCTGAAGTTAGCGTCTCGCCATTCTACCATTGGGGAATGAAAGCAGTTTTTCTTTCCCGGTAATCTCTTGGATCACCGGGGTTCGAAATGATCCCGGCTGGTTGTCGTGTCCCGGAACTACTTGGGGGCATTAAGCCTTGTCAAAGTACAAGCCGCCCAGTATTCCGTTAATGCACCGCAATTGATTACTGTAGGGCTCTTGAATCCAGGCAACCACCAGTTCATCTATCTTCCATGTCGTATTTATATAAAACCACCAGTTCATTTATCTTCCATGTCGCATTTATATAAAACCACCAGTTCATCTATCTTCCATGTCGTATTTATATAAAACCACCAGTTCATTTATCTTCCATGTCGTATTTATATAAAACCACCAGTACATCTATCTCTTATGTCGTATTTATATAAAACCATCTCCACTGTTCGTCTACGTTCCGGCTCGAGCCTATTCTAATAAAATAAGTTAATAAAAATCTTTAGAGAAATATTTTTCCAGTGCTCAAATACTCTGATTCTCTTAACCACCCGTCAATCATTTAACTACCCAGCTATTGGCATAAGTTTGTTTATTAAATAAAACGTTCACTAAAGACTAGTAGCCAAATACAAGAGGATTTATGAAGTCTTACCGTACTGTATAACACTATATTATATGCTTTATATTTTGCTTATTAAACATTTTATTTAATCTAAATTTTTGTGTCCTCCACCTTATTACTCTCTAAGTCTATTTAGCCACTTACTGTCTGTGTTGGCAACTTAAATATATACGTTACATGAATGACCGTCCAGTATCTAGAGTCTAATAAACCTATATATCATTAACTGTAAGAATTTAGTCCATGTTCTAAGCTGAGCTAGAAAAGGGATAACCCTGTGCTGGTGTAAAGTCATCATCGGTTGGTCATGCCGGGGTTTGGGTTTGAATTCAGTTGGCGTTTTGGGAATTTATTCTTAAACGTGGGCTGGGTTTGAACTCGGGTACTGTGTATGAGTAAGCGTGGTGTATTTATACCGGTACAATATTTAGTCAAATTTTAGAAAGGTCTGCAAGCTGAATCCATGCCCATTAGAATTTTATGATGGTCGAGTAATTAGGTGGATTGTGCTGTTCCTCATGCCTGAGTAACAATGATCTTCATCTCCATCCTACATGCCAAAATGGTAAAGCCAACATAGTGATGGATAATTTTCTTGATAGGAATCTATTACAATAGTACTTCAAGTAGAGAGCTGCTGCCTACCCAGAGAACAAAGCCAATAGACAAGCTGCTGACCAGGAATTAGATAATAACTTTCACGATTATTGCAAAAGCTGATGAACTTTAATTATTATTTTTCAAAATTATAGCTATAGCAAATTTAAATAAATTCCCAGTTTAATAGTTCAAATCCTTCTTTTACTTCAACCTGTAAAACCAATAATAAATACTCGCTTGCTTTACTGCAAAATATCTCTGTAAAATCTATTATCTCGAACCTGTTAAGGAGATAAACTTAATAATTATTTTGTTAATTAAATTCTGTTTTACTCTCATATTTGTGATGAAATCTATGCTCTTTTATATATTTAAGTTCTTAACATTTTTTTTAAATATGGGATGATGTGCCAAATATATTTTAAACCAGCGAGCAGATATATTTTAATAATTTTATCCCAAATATAATATTTCTATTTTCAATTTAGTAATTATGATATAACGCTTAGTTATATTACATCCAAATCATTGTTTTGAAATTAAAATTCATTAATTACTAACTGATCACCTTGCGATCATTGCAGTAATTTAAATCAACTCTGGATTCGATTTCATATATAATTGTTATGGCTTGCTTTGTTATACTGATAAATTATGATTTTAAGAAAAGTTTTACTTAATAATAGAATTCTGGCCAAGGAGATATTAATAGGCATATTTAGTTATTTTCATTAATTCCAATCCTCTTAACTGTTTCAGATTCAGTCGCCATATTGAATTTTTAAAAAACTGACCTGAGACACAATTTTCACAATAATTTCAGTTTTTATTATGTTAGAGCATAAACATTTACATTAATAGAAACTAGAAAAACTAAGGAAAACAATAAGACTAAGACAAATGCTGATAACCATTTAAAAAATAAGGAAAAAAGAAATTTCAACATCTGATATTATTATTATTGCTCTATTGTTTGTTCATAATTTCTAATTCATTATTAACTAAGTTTAAATTACATTTTCAGTGATAATTTCTTTGTATTTCTCACAAAATTATGTTTCAAACCATATATAATATGTCTTACCTGAGATAATCCATAGCTTCAGAATCTCCAAAAGTATTCGCATAAGAATTCTTCATTTTTATCTTGCATCCCAAAAGTTACCAAAACTCAAAGGTTTCTATAAGAAAAAGATTCATCATAATAAAAGATACAAAACAAATCATTTCCAGAAGATAGATATGCATTTTTCATCATAGCAATTAAGCTTCTTGTCTATCTAAAACTAGAAATTGTAGGCTACTGTCTGTATCACTGATAAAATTAGTTTCATATCTTCATTTTATATTTTTTTGTGTATATCAATGATGTTTATATTCTTTATACACACCAGTGATGCTATCTTGCTATATTTATTATATCACATAGATATAATTTATTTGTATATAATCTATAGACTTGAAAATCATGTGATGAAAGATGTGGCAAAACTAGTGACTCCACAAATGAGTATCAAGGCATAGGCAAGAATCAGAATTTGATTCTTTGCTTGCATATGCAATCTTTCTGTACATTTGATTATTAGTTTTGTAAATCATTGTTATACAACATAAAAGAGTAAACACAAACAGACCATATAAACATAATAATAAATTATTAAACTTTTGAGAATCATTATTTTTATAAAATAAGTGGATTAGAACACACAAAATTATTGTACATATGAATTTATATGAGCATAAATAAATATAGAATTTATATACACATACATCAATACAAACTCAATAAATCATTTTTCAAATAATAAATTATTAAATCTTTTGAGAATCATTATTTTTATAAGTTTATTTTTATAAAATAAGTGGATTATATTAGAATATAAAATTACTGTACATATGAATTCATATGAGCATAAATAAATATAGAATTTATATAGACACACACCATAATAAACGCAAATTAATAAAAGTTTTGATAAGTTCCAATTAACACGTGTCAACATACGGTGTTAGCAAATATTTTTTTCACTTTCTCTGCGTTTCGTTTTATATATAATGAATAATTTTAATCATGCAAATTTTTTTTACTTTTAAATATTTTGCAGTTACGTTTCCTCGCAAATATATAAGTATAAGTTTCGTAAATATCAAATTTAATTTTCAACTTAATACAAAGTAAATGCGTATGTTCGTTTAATAAATATATATATTAAAGTATTTTTGCATAACATATATGTCAGCCACCTTTAGTTAAGATTTTTTTTTTCGTCTCTCAATTCGGATTATGCTATTGAATCATTTATTGAGTAACCGTTAGGTGAAGCCCCTTTGAAGTAACCGGTAGGTGAAGCCCTTGTTTTTTAGTGATCGTTTATGAAGATTCTTTTAGTAACCGTTTAGGTGAAGACCCCTTACAGTGTAGAGTTCTCGATTGCTGTGTAGCCTGAAATAATAGGTCTATGTCCGCAATCATTGCTTCCTTGTCGTAGTTGCGACCAGCGTTTACTAGCCTGAAATAATAGGAGTATGCGGTTTGCAATATGACATCTTTCTAATAAATTCATGTACATGATAATAAAAGAAATATTTGTATAGGTATATCTGTTTGTATATTTATATGTAGTCATATATATGCTTATTTAATGATGTACATATTCATATATATGGATGCATATGGTATACACTTCGTTATAGTTCGGTAAAACCCGTTTTTATATAAATGTTTTTTGAAACAGTTTTTGATCTCAATGCGTGATTCTGTAAAATTGCTTGATAATTGTTAATCTATTTCGGGTTGTGACCAAAATGGTAGTTGGTTTCGATCCCAGGTTCATAATTCGAAGTGGCGGTTATCATGGGATTTTACTTTTATTTTAATTGTTTTTTGTATTAATATTTTGTTTTGTTAATCGTACTTTAGGCTGATTAAATTTTTTTTTGTGTCTTGACCAAAATGGTGATTGGTTTCGAACCCAGGTCAGACATGTTACCTTACTTAGTTGTTATACGTCTTAGACTTAATTAATATTGTCATTTAAAATACCATTTACTGATTCATGCAGAGATTTTTTTGAAAGTGAAGTGAAAATCAAAATAAATTGTAATCGCATTAAACTTTATAAACCTTACCAATGTGTGCTTGGATCATTATCCATTAATATGTATATTTGATATGGCCATTGTCTTGTCGACTGGCGCCCTTCTCAAATAAATTTGTCGGCAAGTGCAATCTCTCATATCGGATATCAAATAAACCAAACTATAGTAGATGATCAAAATAACAATGTATGCATAGTGAGCCAAAATAATTTTTAAACATGACTTACGTATATTTTGCTCACATATTTTTTTATATATATACTTGTATTAATGTAAATGCATTTTTTAGTTGTTTCAGGTGTCAGAGAAAGCCAGGTCAAGCTGTAAGTGGATTATTTTAGTTATATTAACATAGCAATGATATTTTAATGAAATATAAATAAAGTAAAGTGAGGAGAATAATATGTAGTATAAATATTAAAGACAGACACGGCAGGATTTTATATATATATATTTTCATGTACAAACAGATACATATAGGCATAGGGTTAAGATAGGACCTCGTGAGGTAGGCAAAGTTAAATTTCTGAAAACATATAAATAAAACAGATAGTTGGAATTTAGAATAGTAACTTATTTTAGAAAGAAATAATTTTTTTTGTGTTAATAACTAGTATAAAAAGATACTTATCCAGATTGTTTATTAAAAGACAAACACATTTTACAAACAAAGTGAATGTTATATAACCAAATAGCCAATATTAGGCAAAAATGGACCAACCGAAGAAAGACAAACATGACAGCGATGAGGAGGTAGTGCTCAACCTTCCAAATACAGCAACATCGACTCATAGTGACCAAGAATACAACTTGGAAGATCTCGTCAAAGAAATGAGAGATGAAGATGAAATGATGATGAAAATGTTGCAAGAATTTATGAATATCACATCGCAAAGATTGAACCGTTTGGAGGCACATATGGAACTCTATCAAGAAAGGAGTATTGTAACAGAAGCATCACCAGAAGATGATACTCAAAATCAAGATGACACTGATATGAAATCGTCAAGTGATTATGAATCAGGTGAAGCCACTCACCAGTCGGATTTCTCTGGACAAATGAATGAGGAGAGTAAAAAAACAAATGATCAACAGCTGTGGAACCAAATCCAGGTGCAACAAGGCAGTGAAATCTTTACTGCGACAATAATCAATACTATAACTCCTGTGGCAAAGATTAGCAACATAAAATGTTTTAAAGAAGAACCGGGTGGGAACCCTAGACACCACCTTGATAGCTTGAAAATCTGTCTCCAAGTCCAGAACATGACTGAGCAACAAAAGAAGGCAAGGGATAAATTAAGATGTACAACTCGGCATCGCAAGAATCGAAACCGGCAATATAAATTCAGGAAAGGAAACCAAGCATGGCTAAGAGACCTTAAGCCAAGTAGTAAAGCATGGAGGAAAGTTAAAAAGTTCTTCCCAATATATGAAGGTCCATATGCATTAAAAAAGAAGTGTGGAGAAAATGCTTTTCTGCTGAAAGATAGTCACAGCATACAAAGACAATACAATGCCAGAAACTTAAAACCTTGCATACCACCGGACCCTGGAAAATATGCAAATTAAAAATAGATACATACCATGTTAGACTAAATACAACACAGACCCGATTTAAGACACAGAAGATTGAATTATGGATAAACCGTGAGATATAATAAAGTAAAGAAAACACTGTAGGTAGTAACAAATTAAATATTACAGCAAATAAAGAGTAGGTTTGAACTCACCTGGCACAAATTCTTACCTCTGACCTGAAGCAACAGCATTTTTTTTTAACATTTTTTTTTTGCTCACTAACTATTGGGAAATGAAGCAATGGATCTGAAGTCCAATCCATGCTTCACATCTTCCTATAAACTTAATTAGTATTGTAGACCTGAATTAAGTTTATAGTTCAATATCAGCAGGGTTTTGCATTAGAGTTAAAAATAATTATGCTTATTAAATGTGTATTACATTTAAATATTTTGTTTTAAATAAATTTCATTCTATTAATAAAAATTGCTTAACCTATTAGTCAAACATATATATACATCTAGCGTATATATATGAGTTAATGCAAAATTCTGCTGAAATAAAATGCTTATTCTACTATAAAAAAATAATAATATATTGTTGTTAAAATTTTGTGAAAATATTTAGTATGATTTGATTTTGAGATAAGCCCACCAACATTTCTAAAAGAATGTATATTTTAATTAGTTAAGCCCATTCAAGTCAAATTAAAGATGGCCTTCTCTTTCTTTCTTTTTAATTAATAGAATTCAAACTTTAAAGAAAGAAATTTAGAGTAAAAAAGTAAAAGTTATTTTTAGAAAATGTTATTTTGAAACAAAGGAGCATGGGGAGGCTTATCAAGATCTCAGATCATACAAACAATAGAAGGTAGCTGACAGAGAGGGTATAAATAGAAGTGAGAACAAAAGACTAGATTACTCAGATTTGTCTTTTTGAAGGATTCAGATTTTTCTTTTTTGAAGGAGTCAGATTATTCAGATTTTGCCTTTGGAAGGATTCAGTATTCAGATTTTCCCTTTGAAGGATTCAGATTTTCCTTTTGAAGGATTCAGTTGATTCAGATTTTGCTTTTGAAGGATTCATTCAGAGTTTTCTTGCTGGTTATTCCAAGTTTTCTTGAGAGTGCTTTCATATTTCTTTTTGGAGAACTCTCCGATTTGCTTCACATTTAGCGTGTGCTCCCAAAAAGTTATACAGCTGTCGTTTTCAAATAATGGAGAAGTTTGAACATGCTCCAGTTAAAAGCCATAGTATTTTGAAGGAAATGAATATGCTCGGCTAGGCAAATAAATAGCTTTGCCTATCGCCGAGGTTCCTGAATACCATCCAAAATGCCATAGTATCCACTCAATAGTCATCTGAACTCTGTGCCGTGTCTGGAGAACTTTTCGTGAAACCATACTACATTTTTTTTATTGTCCGGACAAATACCTGTCGACGGTCGGATCAAGCCACGAACGCCGTAGGAAACATGACCAAGGAAAAAGGACGGTAATCGTATCTCCTCTATTGAACTATTTCTTATGCTACCTTTTGTTCATATTTTTTTATTTAATTGTTTCATTGAATTATATGTATTTGTTATGTAACCATTTTTTTTATTAGACGAGTCTTAATTATATATATTGTGTGATCATCTATCTATATTTAACCTTTTTCCCTTCGCTATTCTTCCTCACTAACCTGTGTAAATATTTAGTATTCCATTGCGGTTGAGTTAATAGTTAATTTTTAATAAAATTGGGAAGAAAAGAGTTAGACCGCAAACCTATTAATCTGTTGTTATTGTCTAATTAGTTTGTTTCCTTAATTTAGGGGAATAGCGCAGGCCATTAAATCATTATTCCTATTTTAAAGTCATTAATTAAATATCTATTATTAACTAACAAGCTTGACTTTTGCTAAATTTGTTCTAAATGCTTTATTTTACTTTTCAATGATCCAGGCACGCAAAACGCAAAATACATATTTCTTGGTACCTTTGCACATTTAACTATTTAGCTCTTGATGTGTTCCAGTCCATGTCTCTACCGCTGTGCTAAGCTTGGCCGGTTGAAAAATAATTTATGCATGGCTCAGATAGTGTTGTTTGTTCGTGATCAGGCCTCGAGAATAGGCAAATGGGCAGAGGTCATAGTATTCTTGATTTAATATCTCGCGTATGAGTGGCCCCGAGGTACCTTCACCTAGTATTCGAACTGGGTTAAGCCAACATACATCATCTGACTGTCACAATATATATATATATATATATATATATATATATATATATATATATATATATATAAGGGACTTGTACATAGACTTTCAAACTCCCTACAGCTATCAAATTCATCCTATACAATGAGTACATATGATCACATATATGTGAAAAAGATAATTGATATCCAATATATGTATTCATCATCTCTCATTCATATATACAATCAGTGTTCAGTTTATATTAAAACAGCAAATCTTCAAATTTTAATGAACAAGATTCAATCTTCTCCAACTCTTCAGCCATCCATATCATTGAAAATTCAAAGATGCAACACTCATAGCCATTGCTGATGCCAATATTATGTTGGCTTTCAGCCAATATGACTCCTCACACAGAAGACCTTAATATGTCCATTTAATTGTACAGAAGAAGGAATGGGCAGAAGAGTGGAGAATGAAGAAGATTGAAGCTTGCCCTTTAAAGTTTGAAGATTTGCTATCTTAATATAAACTGAGCAAAGGTTGTGTGAGAGATGGTGATCAGGACCAACTGGTGAATGCTGGTTCAGCATGAAATACTTATATTAGAGATTCAGGAGCTTGTGGGATATGAGTGACATTGAGATATCCACAATAAAATAATTAAACATACGACTTGGTGTGTATCCATGCTTATTTTAAATCTATGTACATATTTGTTTTAATGATAAATGTAAAGTAATATTATTTATTGTATACCCATGTTTAAGCTAAATATGTTAATTTATATGGTTGGATTTGTTAACTGTCTTGCTCACAGTCAATGTCATTAAATTATATATTTTTGTAACAATAAACCTTCCTTTGAAAAAAAAAACTGTATCACGTTTAGTATAGAAAATATACATATATTTAAATATTATATATATATATCTTCCTATGTGCATTTCATAAAAAAATAAATGTTATATCCTTTATTCTTTATGTGGTAAAAATTTCTAATGAAATGCGAAAAATGCAATGATTAAATGAAACAATATAGTTTTTGATTTATTAATATATAATATTGGATAACAGATGTGATGATACATTCCTGAAAGTTATTATGGATATGCCATATGTCAGTGTACATGATTTAAATTACAAAAAAAAATTATAAATTTGTTAATATTCCTTAAATATTGTGTTTATCAATAATTGAAAAAAAGTGATGTTAAAATTATAAAATTAAAATACTGGACTTCATTGAAAATATCTGTTTTCTAGTGTGATTTTTTTTTACATTAAAAATTAAAAAAATAAAATTCTGTTTTTATTCATTTTTAATTTAATAATAACATCAAATTATTAATTCAACGATTATTGTTTTTATCATACTGAATAAACTGGAGAATTAAATGATTTGCTATTACAACATTCTAAATCTGGAGGAATAATATATCTATATTTAATAAAAACTTGAGGGTTTTAAAATATATAAATACTGAAATAGAATCTATATGACTGCTCAAACAAGTCAGCTTGGATTTCTAGCATGAATATGAAAGTGTAGTTAAATATGGATTCTGGATGCTTGATTGCATTACTTCTATTTTAATTTTAAAACTCATTGATAAAAACAAAAACCAATAACCAGTCTGAGAATAGGGAACGGATTACTCAAAGTTTACAGTAGATGCCAGTAGAGTTTGTTTTAATTTTTAATTTAATATTTTTTTAATGCATTATATTACAACAAGGTAAGAGAAAATGGATATGATGGGGGTGGGAGGGGTGGACACTGAATATGAATATTTAAAATGAATATTTTATTAATTTATTTATAATCACAGTGATATCTGAAGATTCTCAATCTTTTAACTCGTCATTTATAGGATGTATAACTCACATATGGACAAACTATGAAAATTCTAGTCTTTTATAATAAAAATTACTATATTAATATCCATATGGTTAGTTGCAAACTCAGGAGAGTGATGTGACATCTAAGTCCTCAAGTGCAGATTGAGCACAAGACTTACATTTAATTGATCAAACCAAAGTCTCCCCTCCTTACTACTCAATAGAAAATTACTTCAGTAACTTTTATCTTTTGAGTGTATCATTGCTGTCAAGTCACAATATTAAACCACTGAGTTAATTGTGCAGGGCATTATTCTAATAAGTAGGATTAATTTAATAATAAAAATGTGATTATTCTAAATACACTGTTTATGAAAATCATAGAAAATTAGGAAATGAATTTATTAATTCCTAAGTTAATATATTTTAATGTTTGTATTATTTAAAAAATGCATGTGAGAATTTAACATATATTATATTTTTTTAATTGTGACCCAGTAAAAAGATGACTGGTGGGTCATTTTCTTTTTTTACTGCAAGCAGAACAATTTCTGAAACAAGGCATGGGTTGTGCTGGTACATTGGCTCACAGTTTGTGATATAAAATGCAACAGTATATTTCATGTTTAGTCCCCATGGAACAACATTCTAACATTAAATTTTGTTTTAAATTGAGTCAAATTGCTTCTAAAATATTTGGAATGATTTAAATTATGTGTGGTAATAAAGTCACAAGTTGCAAGAATGTTCTGAAGAAGTTTGGAAGATTCTTTGATGGCAGGAAGAGCATTGAAGATAATCGACATCAGCATAACATGGTCACATTTGGTGCTGTTACTCATGATACAAATATACTAGCATTTTAAAATTTTACTGGTAAATAGCATGAATTGATTTATAGGTAGCGCTGCTAGCAGCTTCGAAAAAGATCCAATCACACTTTAAACATAATATATTTGCTTTCAACAGATCATTGATTATTCATACAAGAGTAGAAACTCATGGGTAAAAGCAATAAATGCACTTTCATATCCTACACAAACTGGTTGATGATAGATATTTTAAATCTTAAACTGGATTCCAAGAGATTGTAAAAGATCTAGAAAGAGACCAGATGTGAGATGGATGGATAAAATAAGGAAGTATGATGAAGTGATGTGGAAATGGGAGGCTAGAGATGAGAAAGTGGATTATTGAAGAAACCTTCAACCCACGGTGAGTAGAAACTCATGGGTAAAAGCAATAAATGCACTTTCATATCCTACACAAACTGGTTGATGATAGATAGATATTTTAAATCTTAAACTGGATTCCAAGAGATTGTAAAAGATCTAGAAAGAGACCAGATGTGAGATGGATGGATAAAATAAGGAAGTATGATGAAGTGATGTGGAAATGGGAGGCTAGAGATGAGAAAGTGGATTATTGAAGAAACCTTCAACCCACGGTGAATTAATATATGGTTGAAAATGAGGGTAGTGATGGGGGTTGGCACAATAGTAAAGTGGCAGACTTGGAAACTTAAGGTCAATAGATCACATCCATCTCTGTCATATCCAGATCTCAAACTTCTTATGAATTTTCAACCAAAAGCCATTTTACTAATTTAAAATGATTTCACAGTTTCTTACTAAAGATCGCCATAGTCATATCAAAACTTTTTTTTTTCAGTTTGCTGTGGACTTCCATTTGATTTTGACGGATTTCTAATGGCGAGTATGTTTAACGACTCTATAAAGTCGCTCAAACATTCACAAAATCCAATTTTCTAGGGTTTTTTTTTTGTTTCTACAGTCACTATAAAATCTATTTAAATTTTATTAAAACTATTCGACTTTTTCTTTTCTTTTTTTTTTTTTTTTTTTTACAGAAAATGCATTTTTCTTAGAAAATAAATTTAATTAGTTTTGTGAAAATACAAAAATTTACAATAATATCTTATATATAAAAAACTATAATCGCTAATTTATCGGTAATAAATATGTTGGAGAAATTTGATTACTTTCAGTTTAATTTCACCTCTTAGCAAATGTAAATGATCGTTTAAAATATCAAATTCTGAAACACATAGACGCTTTAATTAAACAAAGCTTTAATTAAAAAAGTCATTAATTCTTGTGAATTTTTAATTTGTAAAAAAATCCTTTATCGTAGTTTTAATAATGCTAATTGATTCTGTTATATATATATATATCGAAATGAATGCATATTTGTGAGATATATATATGCGTATGAGTTGCAGAAAGAAGTTTGTTGTTAAATCAAAATACTTTTTGATTCTTCTTTGAGACCTTAAAGAAATCGAATAGGAAAATTCCTAATATTCATTCCAAAGGTTCTTGTCGTTGAAACTGTTATTATTGTATCACTGCGCATATAATAAACAAACATGTACAGGCTGTTTACCAACATAGATCGTCCAATGTGGCGAGTTTGTTGCCTATTTATCTCTGAATGTAAATCCAAGAAATACCATGGACTTTCTTCACAGTTGCCTGGTAGTTCTTAATGGAAAGATCATTTGAGTTTTCTTGAAAGCAAAGTAAATTATGTAAATGTGAATGATTTTTTAAAAATATTTACAATCATAACAGAGAAAACTAAATTATGGATCTTATTGCCAGGAAGTTCTAAAGTCATCAATCAAGACAGGAGTTGATGATTAAAAGTAGAGGATATAAAAATTCCTTTGTTGCAGACTTAGGGGCCATTCAGTGATGATCTTTTGTTTATGTACTTACAACTGCAAATCTCTTTTAAGCGAATTGTGTGAATTGAAAGAGGAATTAGGTAATATTAAATGGCACATCACTAGACTTTGTGAATCAATATCACAACAACGATTTAAAATCTGTTTTGGCCATGAATATGAAGGACAAAACTTCCTAAGCGCTAGACCTGCATTAATTTACTTTGATTGATTGTTTTTTTACTACTAACAGCTTCTTCGCCCAGCGTGTTAAAGCGCTAGTATATACTATATACTACTGAAGTTAGTAAAAAAACTGAAAGAGACCATAGATTTAAAAAGTTTGGCGTGAACTTTAATACAAAGGTGCCAATTTTGGAAGCACAATGGAGTGAGATTACTTATAAATATTATTCATAGAAATTGGTAGTATATCCAGAGTGGCAAGATTAGTTATTCAAATTAATAAAAGACATCAAATATAGGTAATTCAGGTTTATACCCTGACAAGTTTTCATTATAATAGGATTTTAAAATTGGCATAAAAGGAATTACTAAACAATTGAATGACGTAAATTAAATTACAGTGATAGAAATGAAAGAGATCACAGATTTGTGGAGATTATAAAAAAAGAAAAACTGTATATTATGAATTCTTTTTTTAAGAAAAATACTAAAAGAAATGGACATAAAAGCAATCAAATAAAACTAAAGCAGAGTTGAATTATATTTTGATTAACAGAAAAAGGATATTTCAAGGTCTTAATTTTGTTAGAAGACTCAGCACAATAAGTGATCATCAATTAGCAAGATGTAAAATACACGTTAATAAAAAATTAGAGAAATCAAAATCATTAAGGAACCTTATATTAACAGTTGATATTGAAGCAGTCAATCTTAGCTTAAGATTGTGCTTCATGTTTCTACCTACTAACCTGTATTCAAACCCCTATATCCCATCCCGCTGCTTTTGTCGTATATATATTTTTTATGTATATATTTGGAATGCCGCCTAAATTTATAATTTAACTTTCAATATTTATTATTATTGATTCTTTTTATTAATTATTAGTTCTTTTTTATTAAACTATATAGGTGGGATTCAAATATATATATAGGAGCAAAAACTTACTAACAATATTGATTTTAAATATTTTATTATACATCATTTTTTAAACTTTTTCTTTTTAAATTGCTTGTTTTTTTCTATTAAACTGTATATTTTTATAGAATCCAATATGGGAGATTAGCTACTATTGAGAGAACTGATTGTAAATGTATTACACGTCGCTTGAAACTTAAATAATGTAGCAGTAAATCCATCACTTCGGCCCTTATCATCTTCTGCAGCCATACCGTCCTGCTGCCCAAGAGTGAAAAGCCCGACCTAAGAACTTCAGTGTGCTAATAGAAGCTTGCTGCCACAGGAGAACATGCAATATTTTAAATTGAACTCTTAAAACTGCAAGGTAATTTTTCAAGCCGTCACCTCAAACTAAATCTAGCCTAAATAATCTATCAAGATTTCTTCTAATGTATTATTTAACTTTGTTTTTGTTTTAATATGTAATTTGCTCTTAAGTAATTCCTATAAATTTAATTCTCTCTTATATGCTCTTAACTTTCCTTAACTTTGGTGTGGTTATTTATTTATATGTATTTATTATTTGGTTTATATATCTGCTTGCTTATTATTATGCCAATTCCCAGCAACCGAGCGAACTTAATTTCTAAAATCCTTTTTGTCTTTCAATTAAATCTCCATTATTAAGTTTTTATTAACGTCCTCTTTAAATATATATATATAATGCATTATAAATTAATATGTTCACCAGATTGTTTTATGAATCAACATTTCAGGTTCATTTTATTATAAAAATGTATTTGTTTAACTCTGGATTTTCTACCCCGGGAAAATCCAAAACTCAAGTTAATTAACACTCTGAAACATTTATTTTATAATTATTTATTAAATTCTGAAAGGGTGACTTATAATTTGTTTTCTATATAACTGCTAATCTTACTTCATTTTTCATGCTTTTAAAATATCAAATACAGTATTTAAATATTCCAGTTATTATAAAAATCACGAAGGTGGGATTGAATTATTTTAAATATCAGAAAAGGGATGGGGGTAAATCTTAATGTTTTTTTTTACTAAATAAAATCTTCATGTATATATTATTAATCTAAATATCTCTCTATATATAATGATATTATTTATATAAATTATAGCATTCAAATAAAGTTCATCTATTTTAAAGCAGTAAATTATATTTCATGCCGTTAGAGACATTTATCATTACTGCGTTGCCGACATTTGGTCGTATCTTCATGTTTATATATATGTGCTTCTTAATCTGGGGATTGTGACAAGTTTGAACCCATAGATTTCTTCTCATACCTCATTCCATAGATAGTTGAACTATCTGGAACCACATTTATTCTGTATAAAATGCCTCTGGTAGTGATCCCGTAAGTTTGGCACACGCTATGCATATCTGCTTTCTTCGTATAAAAAGGTATCTGGCGGTGATCCCTAAGTCTGGCACATGCTATGCCCATCCACTCTCTTCGTATCAAAGGCCTGCACATCGGCGATGACCATGGCATGCCAATCCACTTCGTTTTCATCTAGAAGCATGACTTTTCCTATTATTTTTAGGATATTATGTCAGCACCGCAAACTTCTTTGTATTTATTTATTTTGCTTCATGACCCAGTTTTAGTGCTCTAATATTAAAAGTGCGCTCTGCTCAATATATATATATATATATAAATGCCAAATATTACTAGCTAGATTAATTACTAATATTATTTTAGTTTTATTATACAATCCTATCGTCGTGTTTTGTTATTTATCTATATGCCTTGGGAAAAGTAAAGCGTTCATCTTACTATTGTTAAAATAATTTTTCATTAAATATTTTGTCATAGATTCAAATATAATCTTTCAAATGTATTTTGTTTATTTTCACGACCTCAATGGCGTGAAAATAGTTTATTATCATATGTATAATGAATTTCGGAATGCTCCTAGAAAAATATATGTTAGTCACCATGTTTCTGAACCGTAAATCAAAGTGTTAATGGCAGTATTATGTAATTCTTTCTAATATTCGATTGGCATCTTAATATTGGACCCACCAAAGATGTGTGTTTATTTGTAATACATTATTTAGCTAATAAAGAGCATATGAGAAATAATAGTGTGAATGACACTATGTAATTATCTACCGCTTGCTCATTCATGCACACACTAATGTATATAAAGGCCCTTCCACGCTAATCACTGATGTATATAATTAATTTATAAATGTATAATAATTTGTCAGTATATTAAACCATATTTTTATTGACTAACTTATTTGAGTAGTTTGAATTCCTTTTCAAAGTCCACACAATGTACAGCCTAGTTGATATATATTTTAGTTTAGTCATAGTTAATAGATGTCTCATTGTTTTGCTCAGCTTTGCTAGTCGGCCAGATTTAAAATTAATTCTCTTGTGCCATCACTACTATGTTATTCATTAGGTGTTAGATCTGGAGCTTAGAGAGTGGGTTAGATTTCAGGCTGGTCCCTGACCTAAATCTCGAGCTGGACTGGGAATGAAGTACATTTTGTGAGTTCCAGCTCATGTTAGATGGATAAACATGTTTTGACTAGAACAATATGTCTAATTTTCAGAATGACTTCAATAAATTTTAATTAAAACTGAAAATCTTTTTAAAAAGTTAATAGATTTTGAGAATGCCAAATAAGAGTACCAAACTCTCCATGCAGTAGTGCCACCAAGTGCAAGCCTTTGTAATCAATTGATGTAGAAAATTTTGTGTAGTGCCTACTCATACAACAACCCCAGACTAGTTTTCATCATTGAGGAGTTTGGATCTGAGAGCACTCCACCTTTATCTAATACAACTCTCCAGTAGCTATCTTTTACCTAATTAGTTAACTATAAAGCTAGAAGCTCAAGATGAAAACACATTAATGTTTTCAATTCAAGATTATTTGTCTGTATAGTCATATAGATCTGAACCCAATTCATCATCTGTACATTTTGGTGTTCTTGGTTTATCAAAAACCACAGACATCATAATCCCATAGGCAGGAATGGTTTAAAACCATCAAAACATCACATGATCACAATTTTCTATACTTATACAAGCTGTTATTAGCAGTAGCAAATTCTCAATACAGTAGTGCCAGCTAGTGCAAGCCTTTGTAATGAATGGATGCAGGAAGGTTTATGCATAAAATCCCTATCTAGTGCCTACTCATCCAACACCCCCAGACTGTTTTCTAGCTTGTGGCTTTCATCAGTAAGGAGACTTGGATGTGAGAGCACTGAAGCATGTGTGAGCATATGAAATGGTGATCATGTGATATTTTGGGAATGCTTCAGACTTGATGAAATGAATATATAAATTATTAAAAACTAAAAAAAGTGTGTTCCATTTAGTAGAATAGAATATTTAGAGTTTTTTGTAAAGTGATATAGAAACAGTAAATAATGATATAAAAAATATAATGGTTAATTACCAAGGAAATCTATAGAAGAAAATAAGTCTCAAAAATGCAAAACATCTTGGCGTTGGAAGAAAAGTTATTCCTGCAATAAAAAGAAAAGATAGAATTCTTACTATAAATAGGGGTGATATTGTGAAATGTGTGGAAAAGTTCTGTAAATAATTATATAGTAGCAAAGAACAAGATAACAATGCATCTTACATTTTACTGAATTGCCTCATATTTTAAATAAAGAAGTGAGACATACATACAATTAAATCTATTTAGAAGGATATATATAATGAAAATTTTAGGAGAAGTAGGTGAAGAAATAGAAGAATTGTTGGCAAAGTTATATACCAAATATCCTAATGATAAAGATATACCAGATGATTGGAAAAATACATTATTAACATTTAAAATGATAAAGAAGATATTAGAAATTACAGACCTATCACTCTTCCATATTTCTATAGAAAATTTGAATTTAGCAGTTGAAATTAGGAGATATAAAAGTTCTGTGAAAGATTGCTGAGCCAATTAAAACCATAAACTGTAAAATAGGGTGGTAAATAAACCATTGTGTAGCAGTAGTAAAGTGCATGGATGATTTAATGTTATATGGTAGAAAAATTTTATTAAGATAAATTACAATTCATCTACGTTGGTTTAGATTTTAACCAATTGAAAGAATAAGCTGGATTTAAGAATGGCTTTAATACAGTGGATAATATCCAAGTATTAAGAGGAGTTATAAAAAGACTCGAGTTGCCATCATGCTTTGGATTTGTAGACTACAAAAATGCATTTGATGCTATAAGAATTTCTGTGATGATTAAAGCATTAGATCATCAAAGTATAGATCCAGGATATTCTGAAGAATATTTATCAAAATGCAACAGCAATGACTAATATTGAGACGGTTGTATGACAGGGTGGTTCTATATTTCCAGAACTTTTTACAGCAATTTTATAAAAAGTATTTTGTAAACTAAATGGAAAACTTAAGTCATCCGGATTTTTCAGAGGGTGGTTTGATTTTGCAGATAATACTTCAGAACTTCTGGAAAATGTTATGAAAATTATCAAATAAAAATAAGAAAATAGGACTATAAAAAAATATTAAAAAGATTAAAATAATGTTCAATGAATTTTCTTTGAAGAAGAAAATAAAAATTGATAATCATGAACTAAAAGAAATTTAATAACTATAAATATTTTGGTCAAATTAAAAATACTGATGGAAGCATAAAAGATTTAATTAATCCCAGCATTAAACTTGAACGGAAAGCTTTTGACATATATAAACATTAAAAGAAAATATGTATGTGCCGTTCAAAAATAGTATTACTATATGGTTCAATTCTTACTTAAGGATCTGAGACTGGACAATGAATAGAAGAGCCATTCAAAAACAGACTACTCAATGAACTATGCTGAGATATATGTTAGGAGTAATAAGAAAAGATTGAAAATGAAGTATATGGATAAGAGACAAATAGGAATCACTGATATCATTAAATCTAAGTGATTGAAATGGAGCTGAGCTGGACATTCTTCTAGAAGAATAGATATTATGTGGACAGTTGAAGTTTTAAATCAATCCAAGAGAATATAAAAGACCTAGTAAGAACCATATGTGAGATAGATGCATGAAATAAAGGGTATGCTATATTGTGTAGAGAAGGACTAGAAGTCAAAGAAACTGAATTAAACTTGGAAAGAAATTTATCCTGTAGTGAATTGATAATGGTTGAAAATGATAATGATGATGTAGAAATTGGATGCCTATGGCATTCCTTATTGATGTGTGGAGCTACTAATTGCATTAAATATTGCTTCCTTTTCTGAATAGAATTGTAACACATTTGAAAGGTGTTTATATTATTCAGTCAGCTTAGTAAAAAAAAATGTCAATGAAAAATATTAACTTTTTACATATATGAGTCATAAACTCAGTAATAATAAAGTTAGGTTATTGTAATGCTGTAGGAGATATTAATTAAATTACTATTTTTTTCTGTGACTATATATATACATTGTAACACTCTTAATTTTGAAAATGGCAGTGTTGTTTAGAAACAGTCTGTACTTACACTATAAGATGAACTTTCAAGTAATTTATAGCTAGGCTGTTCATAGAGAGTAAGTCTTAATCAAGAAATTAATATATGAAACAAGGCAAGACTCTCCATACAGTAGTGCCACAATCAATGGATGCCAGAAGGCTTGTCAAAAAATCCCTATCTAGTGCCTACTCATCCAATATCCCCAGAGTAGTTTCTGGCTTGTGGCCTTCGTCAGTGAGGAGCTTTGGATCTGAGAGTACTGCACTACTGTATGGAGAGTTTTACCTTGTTTAATAACAATTATGTGCTAGTATAAGAGATATTGATCATGCGAAAATTAATATATGCTTGAAAACTAAGATTTTTCAATTAATGATCTCACGTTATGTTAATCTTCATATTCTACATTTTAATCCTGAATAGGATAACTAAAATATTTATCAGACTATTAGTAATTTGGGTCTCATTAAAGTTTGAGTCACAGCTGTAAAATTAAAATCCAGAAATAAATAGGGATGATAGAAAGTAATGTCAAATTATTACTGATGTGATTAAATGTTACCATTTAATTATAACACGTATTACCTAGAAAACTCAAGCTACTTTAAGACAGAAACTTAATTTATACATTCTTCTCTATTCGATTACGTATCTGGTGCCTATTTTCCCCATTTTATTCCATCATTTCTTAAAGAGTTTAGCATGTTTTGTTTTGTATTTTTAAAAAGTAACATACTTTTAAAAAATTATTAAGAACTTAGAGCATAATTTAAAACTCGGATATCAATGGCTGTAGTGAAATGTTTTAACTTTTATTTGAAATAATTAAAACTTTAATACTTTAGTTGAATTCAGTTTTGGATTTATTATTGTGATAAATTCATGTAGGGATTGAATCGAGTACATAAAAATTTCAAGTGAGTTATGAAGATGAGATATGCAACCCCGGGGGGGGGGGACTTTAACAATTTAAAGATTATTAGAAAGAATCAAAAAGAATTTGAGTGATAATAAAACTTTGATCGATTTTTTTTTTTTCAAGATCGTAAATTTAAATTGATTCTTTGATAAAAATGATTTTTAAATAGTTAATATAAAATATTTTTGGTTTAAGTACATCTGAATATTAGTGAGAGATCTGAAACTTATAATCTTAAAAAGTGTCGTTTTTGCAAATAATAATAATTATTATTGTTGTTGATGATGTTTTTATTATTGTTGTTGTCATTCTTTTTTAAACAAATCTATCATTAACAGATTGCAATAACATTGATATTTTTTGTTATTACTTTATAACTAATATTAAAAAGGAATTGAATTTATTATAGATAGCATGTATTTATTTCTATATTTTGATTATGATTTTATTTATTATTGTATATTTTTGTTAAAATATATATATATATATTGTATGTTTGTTTATTTTTATATTTATTTTGTAATTATTAATAATGTAAAATAATATTTACTTATTAATCCGTTTTTTATAACAATTCTTTATTTTTAGTACAATGCTTACATATCACCCATCTAACAACAGTTTCGATTGTTCATTTAATCTTCTTCAGATTCCAGTCACCTTTTTTAAAACATGAAAAATGGCAATGCAAAAAAGGAAAAGTTAAGATTAAATAATATTTACTTCTGTATTTCTGTTAAAGCAAAAGTGTTGAAATGCATGTAATAAATAAGAGTTGAATTATTATTATTATTATTATTATTATTATTATTATTATTATTATTATTATTATTATTATTATTATTATTATTATTATTATTATTATTATTATTATTATTATTATTATTATTATTATTATTATTATTATTATTATTATTATTATTATTATTATTATTATTATTATTATTATTGTAGTTGTTGTTGTTTCAAAGATAACTTTATGCAGTAAACAAAAGTTACATCAGTAGTTATATATACATATAAGTGTAATCTACTTATTGTTGTTAATTTATTTATTACACCATATTCTAAAACTAAGTGCAGATTTGGTGAAGTTCGTCATAATCATAGTTCTGATTATGGTGAATCTCACGGATAATGAAGGCAGTATTAGGTCATAAATAAGAAAGAAACCACTTTGTTATGCACATGAACAATCATTTGTGAATTTAAATTACAAAAACAAATAAAGGGAAAATCAATATTATTATACAATATATAATAAAAACAAAATAGAATAACTCCAAACAAGAAAATATATATACATTAATCATATACAATAAGTATCGTGAATAATTTAAACAATAAATTATAAATATAAAAATTATCTACCAAAACAAAAGATATGAATATATATATTCATCACATAGAATAACACAAATGTTAATATAATAATAAATAAAAAATATTATTACACATAATACAATAACCAAAGTTTCAAAAATTATTTAACTATATAAAATAATATATGAGCAACATTTTTAAACAGTCAGTAATTAAAGAATTAAATAGAAAGACACCATTGTAAGTGAATTTTCTACAACTGCTTTTCAAGATAAAAATCTGGCAATGTCAACTGAAAGTTTTTAGCTAAATGAATATTTATAATGAACACTTTACAATATGAAAAGGAATGATAATGATATATATTGATAAACATTTTATATTTATAAAGCTTAACAACAAACAAACATAAGAATTACCATAAATATTATGCACAGATGTCAATCTAAGATCTGACAAAAATGGTGTGCATGGTATAATTTGGTAAAGTATATAATGATAGTGAGTAAACATAACCACCCCAAAGAGAGATATTATAAGACAATATACTTTGACAACAAGCAATATAAACAACCGTTAAAGCAGACTTCAGCAAGAATTTAACTAAATAATAAAAAAGTAAATAGATCTTTTCTAATTGAGAACATAAAAAAACAATATGACAACCAAGGTAGCCTAGAATCAATAAGAACACCCAAATAAACAATAGTTATTAACAAAAATGATGTCACAAATACAAATATTATTGGAATAAACTTTATATTGACTACAAACAATGATAAAATGAATATGAAAAATGTTTATAATACAAGTGAATACATCTTATGATCACTATTTTTTATTCACCGAGGGTACCACTGTGGAAAGTTTTTCCTGTTAAAAGTGAATAGACCTCATTTTGTTATTTATGATTGACTGTTAAACAGTTCAGTATAAACCAGTCACTAATGAATGCCATATCCTTATTAATCAAAATGGTGTGTAAAACTATATGAATATAATTAATGTAGAAAATATGTATGATGAACAGAGTTAAGCACTTTTCATAAATTTAAATAGCCAGCCATTATCTTAAATCCATTATTAGCAGTAACAAATTTTCTAGACTGTAATGCCACCCAATGCAAGTCTTAATAATCAATAGATGCAGGAATCTTTGTGCACAAAATCCCCATCCAGTGCCTACTCATCCAATATCCTCAGACTGGTGATTTTATATCATTTCTGTCTACAGAATGATGGTGATTGGGTTTTTGATAAAACAGAAATACAAAATGTATATATGCTGAACTGCACACAGACATATGATTATACAGGCAAATAAGTTTGGATTGAAAACATTAATGTGGTTTCATCTTGAGCTCCTAGCTTTATAGTTAATTAAATAGATAAAAGGTTGCTGCTGGAGGGTTGCATTACATCCTCAGATCTAGGTGCAGTGCTCTTAAATCCAAAGCTCCTCACTGATGAAAGCCATAAGCTAGAAATAGTCTGGGTATATTGTATGAGTAGGCACTGGTGGGAATTTTATGTACAAACCTTTTTGCATCCATTGATTACTAAATCTTGCACTGTATGGCACTACTGTCTGGATAGTTTCTGTGAGCATAGGAGATGGTGATTATGTAATGTTTTAGTGGTTAAGACCATTATTAAATGATGATGCTACATTGTGTACATGATTCTAAAGTGCATCCAAAGTACGAAAACCAAACTAGTGTACAAAGTCACTTTAGGCATATTCAATAATGACTTTATCTCATTTGTGACTATCAACTTAAATAACTTTGCAAAAAAAAAAAAATATTGATATAGGTCTATAATATCTAGTAATTAATAATAACTAATGAATCACCCTTTTTTAAAATGGGCATAATGATACCAATTTGTAAATATTTAGGAAATCCACCAGCATATAAAGAATGATTACATAAGTAAACTATAATGGGTATAAAAAACAAACTTAATACTTGTAGTAACTTTTAAAGTTAACATTTCTAAACCCGAAGAATGAATATCTTTTAAACAATCAATTAAATGTGATAATTGAGTAACAGAAACCCTCTAGCAGAATCCAAATCCCAAGTAAAAGCCTCACCTGTGAGATGTTTTATTAAAAAAATCATCAACATATTTTTATTACTATATATTTCTGATACATTATCATTATTTTTAATGAAATTAATTTGACTAGAGGATTTTTTTAACAAAGAATTCATTATTTTCCATTTCAGTGAAGTATTTTTATTACAAAGAAGTTCTATATAATAAAGTGATTTGGCTATTTTACTAAAGCTACTTTAAAATAATCAAATTATCAGAATCTTTTAAATGCTTTCTTAAATTATTCTTTTCAATTAACTGATCCATTATCCATGGAGTACATTTTCTATTCAATTGAATATGATCAATTTATTTACCAATTAAATAACCCAAATATTCTGAAATTGTAAAAAGGCCATGTCTACATTATTCAAGCCAAAAATACAATCCTAGTTCTGATTGGATAATAATTTATTTATACATGTGGATACCTGACCTATTACAAACTAAAGATAACTTCAAAAGAATTGCAAAATGAACTGTAATGGTGGTTAAGTCTAGTAAATATATGATCAAGCAGAGATATATATGATGACAATATAAGTGTAGGTAAGAAATTGGCCTGACTAAAATTGTGACTTTATAATAAATCCAAGTATCTGCAAGTAGAATTATATTCCTTAATTAATAAATTTAATACTTCTATCACCAATCATTATGGCATATAATGGGTCAAGTTCACCAATAAAAGATACAACATAAATATATATTTGGCAATAATAACTATTGGAGCATCATAAATAAAATGTAAACCACTTTTTATGTAAATTGTTGCATTTCCTAAATATGAATATGACATAAGAAAACTCTTATAACTCTATAATCTATATAAATGTTGTTCTTCATGAGAGATTTATGACTCAGACAAAACCATAATATCATAGAAATCTAATGGAAAATCACTTAGATGTATGTATCTAATTTAAGGTATACTATGAGTATTTATATGAAGTTTTTAAGTCTTCATAAATAGTAATTATATTAGATTGTATATTAGGAACTAAAAGCCAGAAAAACAATTCCACTTCATTTTTAACACTGGAAGAATTAATATCATTTCTGATGTAGCCCAAACCATTTCAAATAAATGATACACTTTGGCGCTGGTCGTACATCTTTTGCTTCACCATCCAAAATCTATCAGCAAAATATCAGACTCAGTTACAACAATTTCTTCTTATGTAAAAATGATCTAGCCATGTTACAAGAAATAAAATGAACAACAACAAGACCTAGTTTATTCATTTTAATTATTTGTATAAAATACTTGTTTAAAAATACTGTTAGAAAAGTGATCCCAAGCTTGTCTTTCTATTTGGGAATAATTTGCAATCGATATTCGTTACTTTGATAATGAATACCGTACATTGTAATTCAATTCCAAAATTCATTTAAAATCTTTTCAAAGCTTTCTCTTTATCCTTTAATGAAGATATATTTTTATCATATGTACTATAAGCACTAGACAAATTAGTAATCTTCTGATTACTCCTCCCAATATTCTGACACCAAATATCAAAATTAGCTTGCATTTTCGAAATGGTTTGTGTAAGCTCTGATACAGCATTTTGAATTACTGGCAGTAATTTTATTTTCTCTGTAGTCTGTTGCAAAACTGAGTTCAATTAGTTATCTGATGAAATAGTAGAATTTAAATTTGCATTAGAAGTAGAAAAAATGTTTCTCCAAAAGGAAAATTATGATGATGATGATGATGTCATCATGAATATTTCACATGATATTCAAGGATTAAAAATGATAGAATTGAGCTGAGATCTTTAGTTCGCACATCTAATATTCTAAACAATAGTATTATATAAATACTACTATGTTGATTAAAGATTTATATCTTTGGGCATAGTAAATTTAAGCCACCAAAACTAGAAAAAAAAAATGTCAATATGTTTTATTTTTAAACTTTTTAAAAAAAATTATGGTTATGTAATGAATTAAACTTATTAGGAGATTAGCATGCACATTGGAGAGGGATTCCACCCCCTAGCTAGTATGATCTGATACAAGATGAATGCTGCTGAATTTAATTTTGACTTGTGTCTTATTAGGAATCAGTTTATTAATGTAAATGTATTTTCTGTTTCTGATAAGTTTAATTAAGGTCCCAAAAAGTAGCAGAAAACACAAAAAAAATCTGAAGAAATCTTTCTATCTGTAACTAATTGCCAAACTGTTAATTTGATTAACAGGAGATTAAATCAATAAAGTGTTATTTATAAAAAGAATAAGCATAAGTAAAAATTTTACTAATGTTCATGGCTTGTCATAT
The DNA here is from genome assembly GCA_028023455.1 of Epiperipatus broadwayi. NCBI lineage: Eukaryota > Metazoa > Onychophora > Udeonychophora > Euonychophora > Peripatidae > Epiperipatus > Epiperipatus broadwayi. The sequence goes on along the minus strand of JAQFVV010007147.1, from coordinate 103,509 downwards.
TATGTAAGCCATGAATATGATATGCATGTTATATCATAAGCATGCTAGGCAGTAATAAAGCTGAATATTTTTTTAAAACTATCTTTTCTGTGGATGTTTTCATTAATTGTCATGTATTATATAAGAATTGAGTATTAAATTTTTAATATATTTGTCAAATCTCAACACATTTAATGATACAAATATTGGATTTTTTTCTACTAATTATTATGGAGATTTTTATAGTATTCTAAATATAAGATTGATGTTTTAGGTTTGATGTTGGAATGGAGAACAATTGTCTAAGTTTACAATTCAACATCTTTTAATCATGCTGTTTTATTTAAAAATTAATTTATTGTTAGTAAAAAAAATATATAAAGCTAAGTATAAAAATTGAAGGTCCTAAGTGGAAATTACAATATTTACATTTCCTAATAAAGAAATTATTCAATAAATTTTAGAATAATATACTTAATTTTATGATCTGTTGTTCATGATGTCAAGTAATATTCAACACCAAAGTAATATGCTCAACACAGTAGCTTCTATTGTGGGTCTTTGATTTTCTTGAATTATAAATAAGTCCTTGAATTTTAATCCTAGAGACCACATTTCTATATGTTAAGCAATATAGTGCAAAAAAATTTCTCAGTATGTTATATGACATTAAAACACCAAGTAATAGGTCGACTTAAATTTTCCCATTCAGTTGATCAAACCATTACTTTTCTTGGTTTTAAGTTTTGGCCAGATAGAACAATAAAACAGAAAACTGGTTACAAAAAAGCCAATACTTTTATTCTTATAACTTTTATGCCATCTAATGTAAATTTTATTAGTTAATAGATACTTTAGATGATGAAGCTTAATAAATCTTATCCAATGTTGTCCTTCCTAAATATTCCCAGATTAAATTCTGGCTTATGGTTTTCATCAATAGGATGCTTTTCGTCATATGATGTCTTATTGGTTTTAGATCAGTTCTGGTCAAAATGAAAAAGAGCCAATACAAATATTGTGAGAATACTTAATGAATATCATCAATTATGTTTTGAACATTGACAATGATGGTAAACTTCATTATTTATATGTGAATCTCTACCTAAATTTAATTCCTCAAACTAGAATTTTAGGCTATGAGGACCAAAAGTGACAAGACTCCAGGTATGCACGATATCATTTTAAAAGTATTAAAATAAGTCTTTAATTATCATCAGAATTGTTAATAAGAATTCTGATAATACATTAAAAACTTCTTAATTGATCAATATTGCTCTCGGACTGGCAGAAATATTTATAATGAAGCAATAAGAAAGAAGTGATAATAGAAATATCAAAATTGCTTCACTATTATTTTCCAAAAGACTTTTGGGATATGTAATATTAAAAAAGATTAAATTTCTTTTGATTTATTACTTCACAAAGGTCAAGCTGGTTTCTGAACAGGCTACTCAGTCATTGAACACATCATTACAGTAGGTGTTATTTATGAACATTACTTCTTAATATTTGTACTTGTACAACATGGTTTATGTGAATACTTTAAGACAGGCTAAAACTTGTATCAAATGCACCTTGAAATATTTATAAATAGTCAAGCAAATATCATTTTGCCAATAGAGGGACTTCACACAAACTATGACATAGTGACTTTTATAAAGAGTGGCCATCTTATCTTTAACCTAAATTTCTTCTTATATAGGACAATCTGAAGCATCTTGATTTGGGAGCATGAACTTGTTGTTCTCTTCATTGATTAAGTCAACTATTTTCTTAATCAATTAACCTTTATGAAATCTTGTGATTTACAGTGAGTTAATGTTATGATCTTAATACTGGAAAATTTGTAAACTATTATAGAGTTGTAATAATTTGAAAAAGAAAGTGATAGTCTAAAAGAAGTCTGAGATCCAAGATATAGTAGATATGTTTGGTTTACTCAAGTCATTAATTACTAATATCATTTACGTTCTTTATTACTTTTTACAATGCTTTTTTTATAATCCACTACTGATGGTTTTGATTCAAAACTGTCAATAGTGGATTATAAAAAAGCATTGTAAAAATAATAAAGAACATAAAATATATTAATATTATATGTATTTGGCAATGCATTAAGAAAGATAAAGTTATATTGATTACTTTTCTTAAAACAAACTTTATAAATGATAAAGATGTATCTGTTGATTAGAAAATTGCAATAGTGATATTGATGTTTAAATTAGGTGAAAAGATTATCAGAAATTACATACTTATCAGGTCCTTTACATATTCTATGCAAGGCCTGTACTAAGATCATTACAATTTATTCTTCACATAAACTTTAAATTCAAATTAATCCAAAAATAAAAGTTTAATTTAAAAATAATTAAAGCACAATTTATATCGTAAAATGTAAGAAAAGTTATAGAAAGAACCAAAAAGTATGAATGTCACAATGCTTGGGATTTAAGGATTATAAAAAGGCATTGTATTTTTTTACGAATTCCTGTAAACTTTGGAATATCAATATACAGACCTAGGAAGTTGTCAACTCTGATCAATATTTATCAAAGTGCACTAGCAATGGTTAATTACACAGATACATTAATAATAATAACATTAAGAATAGTGTATAATACAGTTATTTTATACCACCAAACTCTTTTACAGTCGTTTCATAGAAAGTATTATGTTCATTTAAATGGAAGTAAAATAAAAATAAATAGGCATTATTTAAATCATCTATATTACACAGATGATGTGATTATATCCAAAAATAATGCTTCAGATAATCAAAAATTATTATAAGAATTATCAGATGAAATCAGTAATTGCAAGGAAATCAAGTCATATATCATGTGACTTAATTTAATAAATGTGTATTACAAATGTTATATAACGAGCATGCCAATAGCTCTGTATAAGCTTTTCCGAATATTCATATATATATATTGCTTGTAACACTTCTTTCATATACACTTCAATGCAAACAAATTTTTTTAAAAACTTCTTTATTTTTCCTTACAGTTTCGACTGTCCAGCAGTCTTCATCAGAGCTTAAGCATAGATTTTCAAAATATTCCTATCTCAGATCAGTTTCTAGCTCTGGTTTTTGTCAGTGATGTGCTAGGGTATTCAAGCATTAGATTTAAAATACTAGGTCAAGTCCAGAACTTTATCTAATGTTTAACAATTAAGTAGAAAACTATTGTTATTGCTCTTAAGGCCTTGGAGATCTTATATTGGTAAAGCTATTAATATATGGTTACATGAACTTAGTTCAGTCCCATGTGGCTATTTAAGTTAGATTGCTGGATTTAAAGTCATATGGATATCTGGAAATTTCAGATTTTTTACCTTAGTTGAACATTAGATAAACTGTTGGGCTTGACCTGGTATTTTAAATCTAAAGCTTGAATATCCTAATGCCTTGCTGACGAAAGCCAGAGACGACAAAAATCAGTCTGAAAATAAGAATATTGTGAAAAGCTTGTTAAGAGATATTGTCATGCTCTTTATACACCAGATGAAAGATGAAAAGTGGATCTAAAGGTAATTGTTAAAACTAATCAAATTTTAACAATATTTCAAAGATGCAGAAAATAAAAATACATAGTAATGAATTAGAAGATGTTAAAAACTAGAATTATCTTATTTAGATTGATGTAGATTTTAAAAAATGGATGAAATTAATCAAGGGTCAAACTTGATTGAAGGATTTTTGAATATTAAAGGAAATTAGCCTATATTTTTAAAATAGAAATTTTTAATAATATGTGTTACCTGTGCTTACTTATGGATCTGAGACTCTTGACATTTAACAGAATAACAATATATGGATTTCAGAACATACAGAAAACATGGTGAATTGAATGTTAAGAATAACAAGAAGAGATCTAAAGTGTAGGACATGGTTGAGAAAACAAATGGGCATCATTGACATTATCCGATGAATTAACAGACTAAAATAAAACTGGATTGGACATTATGCTAGAAGACATATTAACAACAGAAGTTTTAAACTGGAAACAAGAAATTGAAAAAGATCTATAAAAAGACTGGCGTGAAATGGATATGGTAAAGAAGCTTATAAAAGCAACTTGGAGAATAGAAGTTATGAATTAGAGAAATTGGATTAAAACTGGAAATTTCTGTTGATAATGAAAATGACGATTACATGTCAAATAGAGAATTCAAGTGGAATAATACTTTTTCTTTATGTTATTTACAATATTGTATCTAAAAACACTGAATTATGAAAAGCTTAAAATATCAACAAATTCAAAAGAAAGTAGCATTTATCATCACATATATTCATTATATATATATATATAGTGAAAATAATATCAAGAAATATATATGTATATGGAAGAAAAATATGCAAAAAACCTATCCAATTAAAGATTAGACATCAAACCTAATAGTGGATAGCTCACCAACTATGAAGAACAGAAATATAATTGCTAAATAGGTGTGCTTAAAATAGACAATTTCAAGGTAATTGCGTTATCTGATCAGGGGTCGAATAGTGAGTCTACACTAAAAAACAATGAGAAAGGGAAATAGAGCTAGAATAGAAAGGAGACAAGACACTTGCTAAGTGAAGCTCTTGAAAGGCAGATGTACCATTTCCTCAGGTGCCCCAGTCAGCTACCTTCTTCACTTAGTCTTGCGGAGAAGTTTACCTCCGGACGTTCAAAAGTAAACTTAGGAACTGTAAACAGGTCGTATTGATCTTATTATTATTTTGTTACGCCTTCGGGCCCTTACAGTTATTATATATTTGTGTTAGATATATATTTGCAATCCAGCAGGCAATAGAGTGCCGCTGGACACAGCAATAATAAAGGGAAGTTCTAGACTGGCTGTCATATTGATAACAATATAGAGATATCTTGAAAATATGTACCGATAAAATATCGAAATATGTCGTAAAATCAGATAGTACAGATGGCAAAAAATCCGGTGTGTAAAGATTAGTTGTATTCTTAACAACTCATAAGAAATAAAGTATAATATTAATCTAAAATGTATTTTTAAATTTAAGATCTATTTGTATAGTAAACATGACACAAAAAAAGAAAAGGAATCCGAATAAATTTGAACGCAAAAGTTGCAAGTCATTAGCAAGATTATTGATTTTTATCTCTTTTTAATATTTTATATCAAACACAGTATGGCATCAATATGAAAGTAAATTAAAATAAAGATATTAATTTTTCTCCTGAATTTATTCCAAGAAAATGTTTCCGTGGGGGCTTTAAAAAAAAAAAAAAATGCAAAATACAGAATTATCAATATCTTCAAAGATAAACGAAATTATTATTCATTCCAGATTTTCATTTGTAAATGATAAACTGCATTAAAGATTTATTTTAAACATAATGTAAAATTTTTCTCTAATATATGTTAATTTGAATGCACTTTTAAGCATACAATTTACAAGATTGATTCAGTCATGTGACCTCTTTTAGTGATCCGACCCCGACTGCGCGCACACTTGTTAAAATGATAGTATTAAAAGAGAAAGAAAAAATTATTCAATTTAACTGAATAAAAATCTTTGTTTGATTACCTTGTATCTTTATTTTTATTATGTTAGAGTAAATAAGAAATTATTGACATTTCTTTATCGTACGTGGAATGCTCTGAAGGAAAGTAATTTTATTGAGAAGAAGCAATGTGTTTTTCAATATAGTTTTAAATTCTTAAGAAATTTAATTCAGCAGTTAGAAAAAAGAAATCCTAAAGTAATGCTGACTGAATTATAGATTTTTTTTTCCTATCACTTTAATTACTGTTTCACTAAAGTTTTATTTTTTATATATAATTAAAAGGATTAAAAAATAGATTTTTAATTTTAAAAACTTTTAATTTAAAAAACTGCTGACTAGATAGTCATTATAAAGTAAAAAAAAAAGTTTGAAATTTGATTACAAATGCAAACTAATGAAAAGCTAGGTGGCGCGATTATATTCTAAATACAGTATATATAAAAATATATGCTATACGAAAAGATATATGATAACTCCAGAATTATTATTATTATTTGGGACAAGAGCAGAAGCTTTGGACATCAAAATGAAACTAGTATGAAGATATGGTTTATGTGAAGATAAAAGAAAAAAAATACTGTATTTATTTTTGGAATGTGTGATGCTGAAAAAGGGACAATAAATTGTATGGGAAGTTATAAAAAGAGTAATAAAACAAATAGTGATTTTACATTAGTTTATTTATCCCTTTTACGATGAGTGAGAATTATAATGATTGGAATGACTGGAATAGATTTTATTAAAGTAAAGGGGTGGGGGATGTCTGCTTTCAGAGTGATATAATAATAGTATATTAAAAAAGACCAAAAGGATGTAACTATAAAATGGTGAATTTGCCTATCAAGATTTTTAAACAGATGACCTATTATGCACAGACATCGCATAACAATATCATCATATACAACTATTATTAATCCACTGCAATATAAAAGGCTCTCTGTGTTAATCCAGTTTATCTTATTCATAGAATCTTTCTCCCTTCACACCAGAAATTCTCCTTATTTCAGTCATCCATCTCACATGTAATCTGTTTCTAGGTCTTTTACAATCTGTTGGGATCCAGTTTGATTTCTACTGTCTATTATCACCTCTTTTAAAAATATACTAAAGTCAGATCTTTTAATTCCTCCAATGGTGTCATTGATATCTGTTTGATCTTTTACTGACACATATTTTACTTTAAATTCTTTCTTTCTATTCCCAACATAATCTCCCCCCCCCCTATAATCTGAAGTTTCTGTATTGCTTTTATTTTAAGTGTTCAAGTCTCAGATGCATGTGTAAGCACTGGCAAACACACATCTATGAAAACCTTTTCAAATATATATTTTCTTTTAACATCAAGTGATTTTTATTGGAAGCACTCCAAGTTTAATGTTGGTTCCCAAGCAATGATTCATTTTATTTATATAACAATAAAAAAATTGAATGATTTATCATTGAGGAGTTTATAATTTTGGGTATCAGAAATGGCAGATCTGGTTGTGGTCTATGAACATTAAGCTTCAGAGTCTATCATTTTATTACCACACCATATCATTTAGAGTTTACATAACAATATAGTAGAATGATTTAATTTTGCTCTCATTGATTCTCAATCGCTGAACTAAAAATGATAAAATGCTACTCTCCATGACAACCTCTCATTGTGATTGTTGAAAAATTAATAAGTATTCACTAATGTTCTTTTTGCTTATACTAATGGTTGTATACTATGTTGTCTGTGGAATACCATTGAACCCTGTTATATTGGAAAAGATCTGAATACTCACTCTCCAGTTTACATAGCAACTCTTTAATTTGTCAATGGTTAAGTTTTCTTGCTGCAATAAAATTAATAATCTTAATTACCAAGTCCATAGTGTAACCAATTTCTTCTGGAAATGTTTGTGCACAAAGTGCTTTCTGGTGAAATATACAATGGAAAGCAACACTTTATAATTACTGTTTTCTTTTAAAATTGAAACAATCCCCTTTTTCGATCCCTTCATACTTTTTGCACAATCAGTTGCAATTGACACAATTTTATGAAGTCTGATAGGTTTTTCACATGCATTCAAAAACAGCATTTGCTATGTCCTCTCCTCATGTTTGACTCTTGAATGGCAATAATTCTTAAAGTTCTTCTCTTGGACCTTCAGATGATATATATTGCACATAAAGAGAAATCTGAGCTGTGTTCTTGATGTTGAAAGATTCATCCACTGCAATTGATAAAGCTGGAGATAATTTAATGTCCTTGACTTGTTGGTTAGATACATTTAAGGCATTTTAACTATCCTATCTGCTACTTTTGGCAGATAATGGCATGTTTTAATTTTATTTAGAACTTCTGTTTTATTTTTGAAATCATGAAAAAGTTTTTCAGATGCTTTAACAAAACAACACTTTATGTACTCACCATCTGCAAATGATTTTCCTCCCTTAACAATTTCCTGAATAATGTTATTGGCAGACTTTCTTCGATAATCAAACACAGGACTTGATTTTTCAATATTTTTCTTAATTGCTCTTTTTCTTGTGTCACTGTTAGGATATTTGATGGCAAATGTGGCATGTTTTGTCATGAAGTGTCTCTCTGAATTAAATTTCTTGTTTTGTGCCAGTATTTCTTAGAAAATAAGACAGATTGGAAGGCCCTCTGAGTCCCCAATAAATATTAAAGATTCATTCTATTCAGTTTTCAAGTTCATTTATTATCTAGACATCACATGATTAAATTATCTGAATTATAGCACAGAGTTCAAGATAAGATCAATTAAAAGTCAATAATGATTATTAATTTAAATATTATAATGCAGATTTGTAACTCATTAGTTTAATAAAGAGGCAATGCAGCATTGATCTTGATGCATGAGTGAAGATAAAAGAAAACCCACACACTAGTATAAAAATAGACACAATTAAAAATTTAAACACTTCTACTACTTTTTCACAACTCATTTAATCTTCACTTAAAAGTTTTATTTCAGTTTTTAAATAAAATGCTTGATTTTTATTTGACTATTTATTTAAGTCAATGTTAAAGTTTTATTTTTTATCAACTTCATGATAGAAAAAAACAGTAAGTTATTCATGCAGTGTTTTTCCTAAAAGCATAGATTCAACTGAATTACTAAACAACAATTCTAAAAAATACTAAAGAAAATTTTAATATTTTTACAAAGAAGTCAAAAAAAAAATCACATAAAGAAAGGTATATTGTTTCATTGTTACATGATATTAGCTTAAATTCTGAATTTTGCTATAAGATTATCTCTGACATGCTTTAACTAACTTTTAATTAGTTGTTAATACTAATTATTTGCTACTAAAATAATCAATCTATGTATAACAAACTGATATAGAATGATGAATTTCTATATAATTATTAAACCTATAAAATAAAAAATCATTGACAATTATTTAAAATTATCTTATAAAATTATCATAAAAGACAAATTTGTGAAAACTAAATTTTCTGTTATCTAATGAAAGACTATATCCAGTTTGTTTTCTATTGAAGCAAATAATATAAATATTTATCTCAAGTTTACTAATTCATCTATTTATTTAAATATTTTGCTTTTAAATTTCTGATTGTTTCAAAAGGAGTAAATATAATTTAAGTTTATCATAGATGACTTGTAAGAATAAAACTTCATAAAGAGTAATTTTAGATAATGAATTATCATTTTGTTCATTGCTCTCCTGAGTTTTTTGTTATATTAAAAAGTATATCTTTAAAGAAAACTGTTTACCATCAGCTCCTATTATTTTAAATTTATGATGTTATTGTGAACTTTTCTCCAAGATATTTCTATGTATATGTGTGTCTGCTCTATTTTAATAAAAGATGGTGTGTTCAATTCAAGAAAAGAACAAAAGAACTAAAAAAGAGATACTTTTCTCTATAAAAAAGGTCATGAACTGTTAATATGTATTATAGTTATCATGTACATATATATATATATATATATTGTAATGGGCACTATAATACAGTTATCATTTACATATATATAAGCATATATATTGTAATGGGCACATACGACGTTACATTGTTTTTTTATTATTAAACATGAAAAAAATAAAAGTTCACAAATAAAACTTCTTTTTTTTAAGAATTAAAAATTGAAAATTAAAATTCTATACTAAACTCATATATATATATATAAAATCGCACAGATGAAAAAAATTATTAAAATAAAACTTTATTAAAAATAGAAAAGGTATTTTAAAAACAAAAACTTAAAAAGATTTGGAGATAAAAATATATTTTTAAGTTTGGAAAACAAATTAATTAATGTTATTGAAAAATGAAAATGATTACTTTAATTAGTCAAAGTGAACTAGCCCTTGGGCATTTAAATGTATAAGGAATGGTCAGATAGGAAAACAATAGAAACTAATGGCCAATGAAAGAGATCCATTGGGGAATCGGACCTCAATGAAAGATTCATCATCATCGATGATGTAATGTCCATTGGATCCTAAAGTTACATATAAAAGAAACAGTTTGATAATAAGATTTTTAGTTGAGTAAAGAAAATAGAAGAGATGTGACTATATGTTTTAGTAGGGAGAGAAGGAGAAGGGATTGAAAAGATGCACTCTTCAATCTCTTCAGTCTCGTTAAAAAAGGAAAGAGAAATGACATCATTTTCCTAGATTGAGGACCATAGGACATCGAGGGAATTAACGCTGGCTCCAAATGGCAAGCAACTGCAAGAAATTAGAAACTACGGACTTGTTAAAACTGTAAGAACTTTATGAACTCTAAGCTTTAAATCTATTTCTAAAACTCCAGTATACTAAACAGTAAGAACTTTAATTTTAAAACTTGTTCCATCTTTAAAATAATTGAAATAGAATCCTATCTGACCAACTTTATTTATTAATAAGTAATTTTAATTTGATGTATTTCTTTTGTAAAATCATTTCCATTTATTTTTTTTGGTTCTTTTAAGTTTTATTTATGATTTTTGTTTTTCCTAATTTAATATTATATCAATGTTAAACTTAAGTCAGGCGTGAATGGCTATATAGATTTGTAAAGTTATATTAGGGGAGGGTAATCTTAGGTTATTTGTTTCGTAGTTAAATTAGGTCAATGGATTGGATATATTGGTGTAATTAGTAGATGTAGTATGAGATTCACTATGGGCAGAATCACTTTATATGCCGCACACTTCCTTTTTGGCCTATGGAATGCGATTCATAAGTCGACTTTCCTATGGAGTTTTTTTATTGCTCTTCTTGTCAGATAGATGTAGTATTCCTATCTGATGAGAGGCAATTTTTTCTCTTAACCTTTTTTGCTGCCGTATTCTTATTACATTGAATGCATTGATATATCAGATGAATTGACATTGGTTTGACTGCGAACTTTTGGTCTAAGATTAAATAACGATAGAATATTTTCTTTCAAATGCAAATCTATGTAGTCTATTTATACTCGACACTCTAAATAAAAATGCATTAAATTTAAGTTGGGTATTGACATTGCATGGATTTATTATAGGTTAATTATGTTTTTGGTTTTCATATTTGATCAGAATATATAGACATTCGGTAAATAATGATACCTTACGGTGAGTATCTAAAATGTATTTATTCGGATGTCTTTTAAGTTATTGGTGTCAATGCGGTATCTTATGATGAATGCCATTGGGTTTCTTGTATTCCCTCTGCAATTGACGGTATCAATGACTTTGTATTTTGATCGTTTATGTTTATTTTGAAATGTTTTTAACCATGTAATCTATGTAACCGATCTATACTCAACATTTTAAAACAAACTTTTATAAACCCATCTGTGCGAACTTATAAAAATTAAAATGTAAATTAAAAGCTAAAATAAAAGTTAAAAATGTAGTTAAATTTTAAAATGTAAACATTCTAAAACAATTTTAAATATTATATATGTGCATAAATAAATATTGGTGTGTATAATTACTGGCAGTGGCTTATTTTATTCTTTTGTAAAATTATTTTTTAGATAGGAATTTATAAAATATAAATCTTTGCTATTCCACTGAGCTAGTGACAATGGGCTAATTACCGGAATCAACCAATATAATTTTTTTAAACTTATGTACCTGCCTACTTTATAAATTTTCTAGGTTCAAATGCCTAGTGGCACTCTGTAGTGCAGAGTACGGTAAGATTCGAATTCACTATTCTCCGGATCATTATAATTAGTCTCCCAACTGGGGCCGATGTTTAACAAACCATGTATACCCTGAACAAATTTTTTCAAAATGAAATATTTTTATCTGTTTTCATAAAGTCATATACTTTAAATCTTATAAAAGCATTGCCAAAAAGAAATAGCACATATATTAAACATGAGAAAGTATAAATAATTTTAAACTGTATTTTGTTAAAAAGAAAGTCAAAAGGTTGCAATTGATATGGTTTTTTTTTGTTAATATAAATTATGCTTTAATGTGTATAGGAACACACAGCCACGTAAGTTTATGATGGTAAATGTGGTACCTTACAGTGAGTACCTTTGGGAATTTACTTTAGTGTAATCCTATGTAAGCATATCAATCAGTCATAAATGAGTTGGTGGTATATATAATTGTGCTGCAAATATACACATATAAACCCATTATCTTTCAAAACGTATTTACTTCAATGCAACCTTCCTAAATAAATAATTTGCTTGTCATGCCGTGTGTAAAAATAAAATGTATAAAAAATAGAACTCTTGTGGGGAGAAGGTGTAAATATGGATGGTCCTTAGGAAAATGATAGCAAACATTTTTTTTTGTATATAGTCTTTATACTAACCGAATGTTTTGTAAATTTTCGTTAATCATGTACCGTAATTACTAACCCTAAGTAAAATATATATTTTTTGTTTATTTTTTTTTAAGCAAGTTTACTGATATGTAATGGGCACATATGACATTACATGGTTTTTTTATTATTAAACATGAAAAAAATAAAAGTTCGCAAATAAAACTTTTTTTTTTTTAAGAATTAAAAATTGAAAATTAAAATTCTATACTAAACTCATATATATATATGTAAAATCGCACAGATGAAAAAAATTATTAAAATAAAACTTTATTAAAAATAGAAAAGGTATTTTAAAAACAAAAACTTAAAAAGATTTGGAAATAAAAATATATTTTTAAGTTTGGAAAACAAATTAATTAATGTTATTGAAAAATGGAAATGATTATTTTAATTAGTCAAAGTGAACTAACCCTTGGGCATTTAAATGTACAAGCAAGGGTCAGATAGGAAAACAATAAAAACTAATGGCTAATGAAAGAGATCCATCGGGGAATTGAACCTCAATGGAAAGATCATCATCACTGATGACGTAATGTGTCCATTGGATCCTAAAGTTACATATAAAAGAAAAAGTTTGATAATAAAATTTTTAGTTGAGTAAAGAAAATAGAAGAAATGTCATTATATGTTTTAGTAGGGAGTGAAGGAGAAGGGAATGAAAAGACGCACTCTTCAATCCCTTCAGTCTCGTTAGAAAAGGAAAAAGAAATGACATTGTTTTCCTAGATTGAGGACCATAGGACATCAAGGGAATTAACGCTGGCTCCAAATGGCAAGCAACTGCAAGAAATTAGAAACTACAAACTTGTTAAAACCCTAAGAACTTTATGAACTCTAAGCTTTAAATCTATTTCTAAAACTCCAGTATACTAAACAGTAAGAACTTTAATTTTAAAACATGTTCCGTCTTTAAAATAATTGAAATAGAATCCTATCTGACCAACTTTATTTATTAATAAGTAATTTTAATTTGATGTATTTCTTTTGTAAAATCATTTCCATTTATTTTTATTTTTTTTTGGTTCTTCTAAGTTTTATTTATGATTTTTGTTTTTCGCTAATTTAATATTATATAAATGTTAAACTTAAGTCAGACGTGAATGGCTATATAGATTTGTAAAGTTATATTAGGGGAGGGTAATCTTAGGTTATTTGTTTCGTAGTTAAATTAGGTCAATGGATTGGATATATTGGTGTAATTAATAGATGTAGTACGAGATTCGCTACGGGCAGAATCGCTTTATACACTGCACACTTCCTTTTTAGCCTGTGGAATACGATTCGTAAGTCAGCAAAATGACCACAGTCATTTCCTAGGGAGTTTTTTTATTGCTCTTCTTGTCAGATAGATGTAGTATTCCTATCTGATGAGAGGCAATTTCTTCTCTTAACCTTTTGTGCTGCTGTATTCATATTACATTGAATGCATCGATATATCAGGTGAATTGATGTTGGTTTGACTGTGAACTTTCTTTCAAATGCTAATATATGTAGTCTATTCATATATAAATAAAAATGCATTAAATTTAAGTTGGGTATGGACGTTGCATGGATTCGTTATCGGTTAATTATGTTTTTGGTTTTCATATTTGATCAGAATATATAGACATTCGGTAAATAATGATACCTTACGGTGAGTATCTAAAATGTATTTATTCGGATGTCTTTTAAGTTATTGGTGTCAATGTGGTATCTTATGATGAATGCCATTGGGTTTCTTGTATTCCCTCTGCAATTGACGGTATCAATGACTTTGTATTTTGATCGTTTATGTTTATTTTGAAAGGTTTTTAACTGTGTAATCTATATAACCAATCTATACTCAACATTTTAAAACAAACTTTTATAAACCCATCTGTGCGAACTTATAAAAATTAAAATGTAAATTAAAAGCAAAAATAAAAGTTAAAAATTTAGTTAAATTTTAAAGTGTAAACATACTAAAACAATTTTAAATATTATATATGTGCATAAATAAATGTTTGTGTGTATAATTACTGGCAGTGGCTTATTTTATTCTTTTGTAAAATTATTCTTAGATAAGAATTTATAAAATATAAATCTCTGCTATTTTACTGAGCTAGTGACAATGGGCTAATGACTGGAATCAACCAATATAATTTTTTTTAACTTACGTACCTGCCTACTTTATAAATTTTTTAGGTTCAAATGCCTAGTGGTGCCCTGTAGTGCAGATTACGGTAAGATTCGAATTCACTATTCTCCGTATCATTATAATATATATATATTAGCTTATATATATTATAATTATTATTATTTATTATATTATAAATATGTTTGTATGAATAGTGTTCCAGAGGTGGAATTGGGAAGATAAACAGTAGAAGGTTTTATTTTATATATGTTGGTTTTATTATTTCAGAGTTTTTTTCCAAATGAGTATTTAAAATTATAAATGATTGTACTCACAGGTTTAACTGTCTTATGTATATTTATGAAAGATATTTTATTACTGAAAGTGTTATAAATATCAATATGTGCATGAGAATTTTAAATAGTGTATATATAAAGTATTGTCACCATTGTGAAATAAATGGGTTTGTTGCTATACATATAATCTTAAAGCAAGTGAATGAATTAAGTGCCTTTTTGTCTGTGTGTGCAAGCTGAACAATTATTCATATATTTATTATTAGTAGTAGTTTCATGCTTTTTATTATTAATAGTATTTTGAGACAACTTTAAGTGGATATTATATTACTTTTATGCATATTTAGCCAGTCCATAATAGAAAGCATAGCTCATTATTCATTGGCACTGCCTGTACATAGTACCAGGTATTTGATCATATTTTGCTAGCTGATATTTCCTTGTCCACTATGCCTAAAATTTTTATGTTAGAATATATTTTGATGTATATCCACAGGCATGTACAGCTTTACAATTTATTATTTGCTCCACTATACTTTTTTTAAATTTATATATATATTGTAACGATATATAAATATGTCGTTACATTAATTTAAAATAAAAACTTAAAAGTTCGCAAATAAAAGTAGAAAACTAAACGCTAAAATTAAAATGTTTGTTAAATGTATATACATTCGCACAGATGCCAAACTTTAAAAATATTTTTTTTTAAAAAACAAATAAATAAGTATTTGAACGTACTTTTTTATAAAAAAAAAGTACAAGATTTAAAAATAAAAACAGGTATTAATTCATTCTTGTAATCTGTAAATAGAAATGATTGTTTGTAAATTGTTTGAAAAGCAAGCTATCCTTGGGCTCTTGTATAATTAAAATGATCTGATGAAAGATAGATAAGAAAATAAAGAGAAATTAGCTTGACCAATGGAAGCACTAAGCCTTGGCTCGGACCCTAATGAAAGTGATGGATTAGTGATGTTTTGTTGATTGAATCCGTGTGGATAATATAAAAAAGGAAATACAGTTTTTTCTGACAGTTCCAGCGTTTTGTGTTTGAGAGATGTGGTAGGACGCACATACCACACTCTCTATTTAAAAAAAAAAATGAAAAGACTGTGATACCTTGAACCAGCTATTGCCATCTCCAGAACATTATCTTCCAATGGAGGCGTCGTGGGAATTAAAAGCAAAAACCTGGACTCTTCTACCATGAGCTATGAACTTTACAAATTAACAACAACAAAAAAAAAGTAATTAAGAACTTTCATCATTGTTTTTTTTAAAGATTTAGCTAATTTAAATTTTAAAATGAACTCTTATTTGATTTTCAAATTAATAATTGATTGTTTAAATTTATATAGTTAAAATTTGTTAAAATCATTTCCATTTTATTATTATTATTTGTAGTAATATTTATTGTAGAAATGATTAAATGCATTACATTTAAGTTGGGTATAGATGTTGCAGAGATTCGTTAGCAGTTGATTATGTTGTGGTTTTCACAGTCGATTAGAATATATAAGTCAATGATGCCACTGCGGTGTCTTATGATGAGCACCAAAGGGTCTCCTGTATTTCCTCAGCAATTGACATTATCGATTGACTTTGTATTTTGATTGGTTGTGTTTAATTTGGAATGTTTTTGACCGTGGAATCTGTGCAGCCGATCTATACTCGACATTATAAAACAAATTCTATAAAAATAATCTGTGCAAACGTATTTAAATGTTAAATTTAAGTCAGGCATGAATGGCTATATAGTTTTGTAAAGTTATATTAAGGGAGGGTAATCTTAGGTTATTCATTTTGTAGTTGAATTGGTTCAATGGATTGGATATATTTGTGTAATTGTAGATGTAGTAGTATTATATATATATGCCACACACCCTCTGTTTGCCTATGGATGGGTTTGTAAGACAGCAAAGGACCACAGTCCATTCCTATGGAGTTTTATGTTTATTGTTCTACTCGCCAACAGATGTAACATTCCTGTTGGTGGAGAGACAATGTCATCTCTAATTCTACTTACTGATCAGATGTACATTCCTGACAGTATAGTATTTTGTGTTGTCGTATTTTCATGCTACATTGAATACATAAATGTATCAGATGGATTGGCGCCGGTTTGATTGCGAAATTTGTTGCCTAAGGTTAAATCAGGGAAGAATATTTTCTTTTCAAATGCAGATCTATGTAGTCTATTCATACTCGACTCACTAAATAAATATTAAACTCATGGTTATAATTTACTTAAATGTAAAACTAAAGATTAATAGAAAAATCTAAAATGTTGAATTTATTCCTCAAAATTTAAATATTATTTTATATGTGCGTAAATAAATATTTTTATGTGTTAATTTCTGGCAGTGGCTTTTATTTATTTATATTTAAGATATAAATTAAGATATAGATTTTTATCTCTGCGTCTCCACTGAGCTAGTGACTTGGGCTAACGATCTGAATATTTAAATAAAGTGGAATCTTAACAGCGCGTATCTGCCTACTCTATAAATTTTTCTATGTTTAAATGCCTAGATGGTGCCCCGTAGAGCAGATATCGTAGTTTGTGGTTAGATTCGATCTTCACTTTCATTTTGATCACTATATATATTGTAACGATCCGGAGAATGCACTTAACGTAATCTACACTACGGGGCGCCATCTAGGCATTTGAACCTAGAAAAATTTATAAAGTAGGCAGATACGTAAGTCAAAAAAAAAAAATTTTTTTTTTTTTTTAAATTTTGATTCCGGTCGTTAGCCCATGTCACTAGCTCAGTGGAATAGCAGAGATTTAATAAGATAATCTAAGAGTATATATATAAAAAAAAAGAATAAAATAAGCCACTGCCAGTAATTAACACACAAACATTTATTTATTTCACATATATATAAGATTTAAAATTATTTTAGTATTAGTTTTACAGTTCAAAATTTAACCTACATTTTTAACTTTGATTTTTGACTTTAATTTACATTTAATTACTATTATATTCTAATTTTACATTTTTAATTAAGTTCGCACAGATAAATTTATGAAAGCTTGTTTATAATGTTGAATATAGATCGGTTACATAGATTCCACGGTCAAAAACATTTCAAAATAAACATAAACGATCAAAATACAAAATTATTGATTACTGACAATTGCGGAGGGAAATTTATACGTAACCCATTAGTATTCACCATAAGATACTTGCATTGTCACCAATAATTTAAAAGACATCCGAATAAATACATTTTAGATACTCACCGTAAGGTATCATTATTTATCGAATGTCTATATATTTTGATCAAATATGGAAACGCAAAACATAGTTAACCAATAAACAATCCATGCAAGCGTCTATAAACAACTTAAATTTAATGCATTTTTATTTAGGGTCGAGTATGAATAGACCAGATAAATTTGCTTTTGAAAATAAACATTCTATCCCTATTTAACCTTAGACTAAAATTCGTAGTCAAACTGGCATCAATTCATCTGATATATCGATGTATTCAATGTAATAAAATACGGCAGCACAAAAGGTTAAGGGAAGAAATTGCCTCTTATGAGATAGGAATATTACATCTATCTGCAAAGAAGAGCAATAAAACAAAAAACTCCATAGAAAGGAACTGCGGTATCCGACTTATAATTCCTTCCATAGGCAAACGGAAGTGTGCGGCGTATGAAGCGATTCTGCCCGTAGCGAATCAATATTACATCTACTAATCACACCAATATATCCAATCCATTGACCCAATTTAACCACGAAACAAATAACCTAAGATTACCCTCCCCTAATATAACTTTACAAATCTATACAGTCATTCACGCCCGACTTAAGTTTAACATTGATATATTTTAATTCATCGGAAAACAGAAATCATAAATAAACTTAAAGAACAAAGTTAAATAAATGGAAATGATTTTACACAAATAAATAAAAAAATACATCAAATAACATTTTAACTACTTTAGTCAGATAGGAAACTAATGCAATTATTTTAAATACGAAAAGTTTTTAATTTAATGTTCATTAATTGTAAAGTTCTTACGGTTTTAAACAGTTCATCTTTATCTGTCGTTTGTAAGTTTGAACGGGAATTCCCACGCTGTCCTCAAAAGATTGGTATCCATTTAGCCGTTGTTTTATTTATTCATTCGGAGGTTTTTTTTAGTTCAATTGGTCCTCAATGTAGGAAACGATAGTTCATTTCTCTTTTCTTTAACAGCTGAAAGAATTGACCGTGCGTCTGTCAATTCCTTCACCTCAACTCCGTACTAATACATATAGTCACATCGTAATAATCAATAATCAAATCCCAATAATTTTCAACCTTGTTTTTTTATATTCATTTGAAGGATTGCATTTACATTACGTCATCGATGCGATGATCCTTTTCGTTGAGGTCCGATTTCCCAATGGATTTATTTCATTTGCTAAAAGTTTCTATTGTTTTCCTATCTGACTGATGTTTTTACATTTAAATGCCCAAGGCCGGTTTACATTTAACTAATTAACAATCATTTCCATTTCTGATTAATTAATCTGTTTTCCAAATCAAATATATATTTTTATCTCTAAATCTTTTTAAGTTTTTGTTTTTAAAATACCTTTTCTATTTTTAATACAGTTTTATTTTAATAATTTTTTTTTATCTGTGCGATTTAATATATACGAGTTTAAGATGATATTTAATTTCAATTTTTTATTCTTAAAGAAAATTTTTAAATGCGAACTTTTTAATTTACTTTCATGTTTAATAAATAAAAAAACAACAACAATGTAACGAACGTCTGTGCTCGTTACAATATATATGATTAGTGTCAAGCATCATTATTTCCTAACCCAACATAAGTATTGTTCACATTGTAAGTGTTTTTATATTGCATAATATTTGTCTCTATTGTATTAATATTTATTAAGCATCTCCACACTGATATTTTAATATTATTTTTGATTAAGTAAAGTATATAATATTTTCAAATAGCCTGAATAAAGGCAAGAGATATACTGTTTTGCATTATGGATACTGGGTTTGTAAATAAAGATTGTATTTTGTGAATAAATGACTCTACAATAAAGAGAAATAGAAAGAAAATAGTTGTCATATGAACATATGAAAAAATATATGATAGTTCCAAGTGATTGTTGTTAGTAGTTGAGAATTAGTAAATTAAATTTAAATCTAAATGACTGGAGGAATTTTTGTTCCTGTTCATGGTAAAAACACTGTAAAATACTATTGGTTAAAATTAAGTGTTTATATTCTCTCTCACTTTTTTCTTCCATCTTTCTTTTCAAATTATTTTATTAATGACTAATGTTTTCTTTACTTTAAATTCACTATATGTGACAAGGGTCATAAATTTATTTATCTAATAATAAGTGGATAATAATTTTATTAACATAATTCCACAATAATGTCAAAGTGTAGTGAAATTCAATTTTGGAATCACATATCAGGTGACCACACAAATGTGTTATTATTTGAAAAATAACCATCCAAGGAGCTCTACCTATTGTGTTTGATATGATGTGTCATATGATAAACCACTCAATCATTATATGACTAATGAGACAGTAGATCTATTCCAAAGCCTATGTAATGGAGAAGTGTTTTTCTTTATTGTTTTCTGACTTGTGGTCAATAACAATTAGTGATATCATTCTTATTCTGATGGAGTGATTCCATTAACAGCAATACTGTTATCAATTTTCATAGCTTAAACATTTTTATTATTTTAGAAGCTGATTATGATCAGCTACTAAGATCCTAGTTGTATTTATATGTTGAACTATTTGCATCATCTAATGTTGAACTATTTGCATCATCTAATATAAGTATTCAATGTCTTTAGAAAAATTTAATTTTATTTAAATATTCCAAATACATTCAACTGTTAATAATAGCACAATGTTTCAAGGGGTATTATTCTCACTTCTTCAGATGTTTCTGGCCTGACTAGTGACAGTATTAGCAAGGGAATCGAACCTGAATCCTTAAATTTTGATTACTGAATTTTAAGGTAACACTCTAACTAATTGATGAAAATAGTCCAATATATAAATACAACTAAAACACCATCATCACAAACCTTCAGGTAAAAACTAATATCCTAGTTTTCATACAAGTAGGAGCATTTTATAACTTTGTTTCAAAAGTAAATTAATTCATTTAACCTGATCAATCTATAGTAAACTTAAATAATCCGGGTATATTAGATGATATTGTTATATTCACATACAGGCAATATTTTATTTATATCTTTAGCTTTTAAGTAACTGCTGACTATAGTTGATTCTGGAATAGATTGAATAAAAAATGTTCTTAATAGTATGTATTAATAGAGTAGCACTATCTGTAATGCATAAAAAAACTATCATCTGGAGCATATTGGCTGTTCAAGTATAAAATAGATAGTTTTGCAGTAAAGAAAATTGCTTCTAGTAGCATAATATAGACAGTCGTGTGATATTTAACACTTTACTCCATTTTAAATATCTAGTTTAAGATTTTCTTCCCCAGTTGAGAAACTTTTGCTCACATAAATTATCTTATTAGTGGGATAACTGTCCAATAGACTTCTAAAGATGTGTGATAATAGATACCATGGAACAACTTAGTTTTCTTTAGTAATTAATCTTTAAGTTTTTGCACATAGTAGCAAGTTTTTAATAACTGTTCAATATTTCATAAAAAAGTTTTAAATATATAATTAATGTATTTATTTTTATATACTGATCACTCATAAACTAATATGCAATTATAACTCCATAGATAGATAGATAGATAGATAGATAGATAGATAGATAGATAGATAGATAGATAGATAGATAGATAGATAGATAGATAGATAGATAGATAGATAGATAGATAGATAGATAGATAGATAGATAGATAGATAGATAGATAGATAGATAGATAGATAGATAGATAGATAGATAGATAGATAGATAGATAGATAGATAGATAGATAGATAGATAGATAGATAGATAGATAGATAGATAGATAGATAGATAGATAGATAGATAGATAGATAGATAGATAGATAGATAGATAGATAGATAGATAGATAGATAGATAGATAGATAGATAGATAGATAGATAGATAGATAGATAGATAGATAGATAGATAGATAGATAGATAGATAGATAGATAGATAGATAGATAGATAGATAGGTAGGTAGGTAGGTAGGTAGGTAGGTAGGTAGGTAGGTAGGTAGGTAGATAGATAGATAGATAGATATATAGATAGATAGATAGATAGGTAGGTGGGTAGGTGAGTGGGTAGGTGGGTGGATGGATGGATGGATGGATAGATAGATACAGATGGATGGATGGATGAATGGATAGATGGATAGATAGATAGATAGATAGATAGATAGATAGATAGATAGATAGATAGATAGATAGATAGATAGATAGATAGATAGATAGATAGATAGATAGATGGATGGATGGATGGATGGATGGATAGATAGATAGATAGATAGATAGATAGATAGATAGATAGATAGATAGATAGATAGATAGATAGATAGACAGACAGACAGACAGACGGACAGATAATGAATTTTACTATGATTGTACAAACTAATCTTTGAGCTACAGATACATCCACATACGTAATATGCTCGTTTTTGTGTGTGTGACTTTGAATTGTTTATTTGACACTTTGTGATGCTGTTTTTTTAACTGCTTTTTGAAGGACTTCAACATTTTATTTTGATGTAGTTTTACTTAACATTTTATCATTATTTATATTATCTCAAAAAATAGCAGTCCATATTGCACCTATATACAATGACTTTAAAGTAATTTTTATAATACAAATGTTGTCTTCAACTCCCACACAAATCCTGCCCATGTTCACAATAAAAGTCTTTTTAGAAATCTATTACCATTTCATTCAATCCTACAAAGATGTGCTTTTAAAATCATAAAATGAATAGCATCACATCCTGTAAAGCTTAAAAAAATATAATAGAAAAATTAATGCTTTACTTCTATAGTTCAATGAATCTATCAGATCTCCTGTGATATCAGCCAAATCGCCTATATAGGAAAGAGCAATTGTCATATAAGTGCTAGAAGAGATGAGCACATTAATGCAGTAAAAAAAACAGAAAATTCTCAGTGTTTGTTCTTTATGTTTAGACTCTTGTCATCATATAGACTTCTCAAATATTAAAATCATATTCACATGTAATAATCATCATCAAAGAATATTTAAGGAGGCTACAGTAAAGTGCATTATCAAACATGATGAAAAAATTAAATTAACATCCAAAAAATATGGAAGAGTTTTTTCACACAAAGAAATATAAAAATCACGATCCAAATTTAAACCAAACTGATCAACAACTATGTCATAAAATTATTATCTCTGCAACAACCAAGAAATTACTCTTTTACCCAGTTGAGAACAAGTCAAAATGTTTATAATTTATTATTTTATTCTCATGTGACATAGCATCAGTCGGGAAGCAAACCTGCTAGCCCGGGACAACTGCTTGTAAAGCAGCTGTCGCTGACCTCTCAACACCAATTTTTATCTTATTAAACATAAGTTTCTCCCAAAAATATGATTTATAAAATATGTAACAACTATATTTACCTAATTTAATAGAAGTACTATAATGAAATAAATACTCTACCTTTTAAAATGTTAACTGCTACAGTAACACTCTAGAGTTTGTTTTGTACTCATTATCAAGTCTAATTATCTACCTAAATTGATTTATATTGTAATGCCAGAGTCCATCAGATATAATGCCCTAAAAGTAACAGCATTAATAAATGCTCAGTAGAAAAAGGGTTATGTAAGTAATGGTGTGCTGGCATGTCATCATCATCATTTTGACCATTATTGATCACTCCAGGATGAAAGTCTCCAAGTTCATTCCATCTACTCACATTTCTAGCTTATCTTCTCCACATCTCCCCAAACATCCAAACTATCTCACGTGCAGTCTATTTCTAGGACTTCTACAATCTTTTGTAATCCAGTTTAAGATTTCAACTGTTCATCTATTATCATCTATTTTAGCAATATGTCCAACCCAACTCCACTTCAGATTTTTAATTCTTTCAATAATGTCAGTAACACTTGTTTGTTCTCTCACCCAAATATTTCATTTTTGATCTTTTCTTGTTATTCCTAAGATGCATTTCTTCATACATCTTTGAATGGTCTGACATGTACTTTCAAACAAATATTTTGTGTAGGTGTGGGTATATATATAAAATGAAAAAAATTTTGTTAACTAATTGTAATTAATAAATATAAAGAAAAAAAAAGTAAAATAGATTTAAAATAAACCAAAATTATTAAAATTAATAACTAAGCAAGAAAGTTAGTAAGTTGTTTAAATTTCATATGTAAATTGTCGTGTGAAAATTTTGGTACACAATATCTCAAGGAAATGTAATATGGAAAATAACTATTTGCAAAATCGTATATGAGATGTCTTAAATCTGAATAAAGTTCACAATTATTGCCTATTAATCATAGTCATGACTAGTACAATTTTAGTCAAAAGCACATTAGGCAAAAATTACAAACTTTATTCAGATTTAAGCATATTTCATGTACCTCTTTGTGTATAGTCATTTTCCATATAATTGTGTTTTGTTTTGAAACAAATTTAAATTAGCAAAAAAGTAAAAAAAAAAATTTTCCCCTTATTTCTACATTTTACTATTCATCATAATAAATGTTTGTCCATAACAAGTCATTGATAAATTTGGGATGAAGATGCCTAATAAATGTTTATCAGTAAAAATGATATTAAAATAGATTAAGATAAAGTTTGGATGGAGGTGAGTAATTTATTTATTAATAAACATGTGTGATAACCTATAAGAAGACATTTATCTAGCAGAAATAATGGACTAGACAAACTTTTACCATGAAAGCCATCATTGGATACTATTCTTTACAGCTTGCATAGGTGAAGCTCATTTTTGTGAGTATATACATGTGAAAATAGAGGTATATTGTTTAATATTTCCATTACTATTTATATATGTGATGACTTCATTAGAATGACCCTCTAAACTCTCCAATAGTCCATCTCTCAGGTAATATGGTTGTTCCATAGAAAAGTTATCATTATCCAGCCTAAGTTTGAAAGAGAGCCTTATAATAAAAATGGAGATGATCATTGCAGTCTGAAAACTTGTTATTTTGTTTATGTGATTTATAAATAACATTAACTTTTGACTTTGGCTATCTATCCATCCTACAAGAATTAATAGGAGAAAATCTACTGATGCCTGCTAATTAAACAAGCCAAAAACAAACAATCGATGGATTTATTCACCTACAGACCAGTAAAAAAAATTATATTAATTTAATGAATTAACTCGTATATTTCCGACCAAGTCAAAAAGTACATAGGATTAATTAATGAACTAAATTGGAACTATTTTGTTGACAAAAAAATAAATAATCTCAAGGATTATATAGGGTAGTTATCAATAACTGTAGCTGAATAAACATTGGAATATTTATATATCATAGTATTTCCAATTTTTTTAAACACTTCAACAGCGCTATGTTTTATATATCAAAACTTTATTCTTACAATTTCAATTGTCTTACAATCATCATCAGGTTGTGTTTTAGATATAGGATTGTAAAGAACTCTGATGATGATGCAGGATTGTAGTTGAAACTGTAATAAAGTTTTGATATACAAAAAATTGTATTGTTGAAGAGTTTAAAAAAATTGGAAATGGTATGATATATAAATATAAAAATCAATACATAAGAAAAGGAAGAAGAAAAAGAAGTAAATATTTATATATATATGTTTTTTTGTTTTTTGTTGTTTTGCTGATAAAATATAAAACAGACTGAAGTAAGATCCTTTTATATTGTTTACTTTCTTCTGTACTTTTGTTAACAATTAATATTTATTTGATTATTTAGTTTATACTTAATACTAATCTACTTAGTCTGAAAATAATATACATTTGTTTTTCCCAGAGTAAGATATGCATTTGTTTTATAATATATTATTTATTATTATTTTGTTATATGAATCAAAGGGTTGATTTAGCATCTGGATTTAGATAATTTTTTTAAAAAAAAATTAATCACAGGTAATGTAATTTATTAAATATCAATATCCAGACAGTTGATATCCATGCCTTATCGATGCTTATATTATCCATCTTAGAATAAAGCATATTGTTTGAGAGGGTGTGTAATATTGCCAATATGTTGTTGAATGTTATATATTTTTGCTTTTGTTGATTTTCATTTATACATTTCACTAATTTATCAGAAGTTTAAAGCAAGTAGTGCAATATCAAAAAATGGGTTTCATGAATCCCAAGTAATGGTTTGATGCTAATAGGCTGATCATTAAGTAGACCTAAATTCTCTCTGAGGTGCTAGCACATTATGGAAACTAAATTGTATGACCAGCCCAAAATATTAAATATTATAGTAATGTCAGGTATTATAAACTACATCCATATGATGAGCAGAAAATATTACAGTTGTAGAGTCAACATTATCAACAATGGATTTTTAATTGGTAATTCACTTCAGTATGTTCATCATAAATTATGATTAGATCAATAAGTGTGGCAAGTAGTCACATCCTATATATAATATTTAAGTACAAATATATTGTCTATACTGAATTTAATGTAATTTATTGGAGATCATATATGTTTTTCATATGTATGTGGTTATATGTAAAAGTTGTATAAGATGGAGTGGATGGCTGTAGGGAGCTTAGAAGTATGAGATCAAATTCCTTCTAAATATCTCTTAATGCATATGGTGATGCAATGTGTGTCATGTTGATCATCCTCTTTCATTTGGCTACCCAAGCGTGGCCTGATCATGTCATCCTATATGTCATCTTGTTACAATATTTTCAAGCTGATAACTATTCAAACTTAAAGATTGCTGAAATATATTTTTTGACATTGTCTGATAAAGTGTTTTAGTTTTTTGCATATTTATTATAAAGTATTTACAGTGGTTTTATTGTCTTTTCTTTTTCAGATGTTTCTGGCCAGACCAGTGTGAGAGTCGAATTATGAACCTTTAGATTCATAAATACCAAATTTATGAACCTTTAGATTCATAAATACCAAATTTTACCTAAACTGATTTATATTTTTGAGGTGCTAGCCAATTAAATTAACTATTGCTGAAGTAAAAAATTTTCAACATTGCCTAATAAGTGTTTTAACTTTCTTATTCAAATTACAAAGAGAAGTCTTAACAGTGGTATTATTCTTATATCTTTTTTAGGTGTTTATGACGTATCCAATGACAGTATAACCATGGAAACTGAACTAAGTCATCTTTAGATTCATGAATACTGAATTTAAGTTATATAAACTACATATATTCTGACAAGAGCAATAGTTAATATCATGTATATTTATCTGTGATAATCCTATTGAACACTACATTTTTAAAAGTAAACTTATTCGATTCTAAACCCTATTTTGATTGATGTGATTATACAGTAATATTTTTTATTTTTTATACATTGCATTAAAAACATTAAGAACACTGTTAATATTCGTCAAATTAAGATAAAAATCCTAAACAGATACTCAGAATAAAGAGATTTATAGATTTTCCCCACAGAAATGTGAAGATAACATTATTCATCAGGTTAATCAATTATTGGTTTGAGAAAGACTTGATACCCAATTAATAGCCAATAATTGGCTGAGTTGTGCATGAAATAGCCTTTTTTTTAAAAAAAAAAATTTAATTCTAAACTAAATTTTTTTAAAAATCCAAGATCTATCCGGATTCAAACCCAGACTCATGGCAGATAAATATGCTAACCATTACATCACCGAGATCTTTAATTTACATTTCAAATAGATAAACTATATGCTATGTATTTATTATCATTTTCAAAATAGAGAAAAATATTATTTAGATAATATTTTTTACATATTTATTATAAATGATTTTGTTCTGTTAACAATGACTGCTTCACAGTTTTACAATTTATTATGTGCGACACATTTAATATCCCACAACAGATGTAATTTATTACTGAAAAAGAATCTGTCTGGAATTAATGATATCATAAAGTTTGTATTTACAATTTAAACTTCAGTGATGTTTTATTTTAATGTTACTCTCATTTAATAATTTCCAAAAGCTTGAATCTTTCCAATCAATATAGATATTGATTTTAAAATATATGTACAGAGAATGCCAAAAATATTTTTACCCATAATTCATCGTTAAAGAGCGCAGTAGTTATAATGGGAAAAGTTTCAACCAGGTTAACTTAAATGGTTTCCTAAAGCTACAAATATTGCTAAATTTAACTTATTAACCATTTTCAGTCAATATGTTTTATGACTTTGTTGAAATATTTTTCTATTACACAATTTATTAACTTGTAATGAAAAAGTCGCGCGCAAATACACACATTCAAAAAATATTATGCTGTCAGTAAAAAATAATAATTCGAACATTTTGTTCTAATATTCCATAATTCATTATAACTACATGTCAAGCAATTTCTTTCTTTATTAAAGTTAAATTAACAATATAAAATTGAAGGTGAAGATTAAGATAACAAAAACAATAGATGGTGGTAAGGTAAAAAAGCATCTCATTAGCACAACTGTAGCGCATTCTCTTACTAGGTCTATAATTTAGGTTTGAATTTGAGATGAGTAACTTCAAAATATTTGAATATGCTTATATTTTTTTACTTGGGTATCTAATGCATGGGGACAATATCAATAACATCACTACTACTGATGGATAAATTGGCAGCTTAACTAAAGGTTTAAAAAATGATGGGGAAATGCTCAAACCTGATAATGGCATACATGATAAGTAATGTATGTTTCTTCAATGTTTCTCTGTGAGAATCTGTTGGAGAAATGGTAAAAACATATAAGTCATTAATCTTCTTGTATCATTAATCAATGAAGATTGTATAAACACTGAGCAAAGTTGCCCTAAAAAGCTTGAATAAAATCTTTATTTATTAGACATATTATAGAAAACTAAGACTAAAAATATTCAATCTATAGAATTTTCTAAAATGAGTGGTAGAAAAGTATTAATGTTCCTTAACTGTAGTAATTTTGGAAAGTCTTTTGAGATTAACACATACACAAAAAAAATGATATTTGATTCAATTATCCCAAAGGACCAATTTATTTTATTATCATTGGATTATATCACGAAATAATGTAATTCTTGGGGGTGGAGTATAATGCTTAAAAACAATGCAGCAAAAATTCAGAAGAATCAAGAGCTTGGTTTTTAAGAGTCTGAAATACCAAACAAATGATATATATCTTTATTAATAACATCTCATAATCTCTCATATGTTTGTTCAATATTTCCAATCTTCATTTCCTCTAGTGCCATATACTGTAAGATAAAGCTGAGAATTTTATTGCACTATACCATCTGACATCTATTGATTACCCAAGCTTACATTAGATGGCTTTAGAGTAGAATAAAGATGATTGGTCATTCTAAAGAAATTCTATTCATATGACTTTCAGAAATCAATAACATCTAAGTTGAGAAATATTAGCCTTAAATAATAAATTGCAAGTTGACATATCTTTCCAATAATTTAAACAAAGTCTATCTGCAAAGCTACTAAACAATACTAGATGATGAACTGAACTAGTTTATGTATTGGTCATTTAAAAAAATTTGAACTTCTGTCCATAGGTTTGGCAGGTTAAGACATAATCCCTATAATGCGAATCTCTTTAGTATCTGTTTTTAAAGTAATATTTATTCAGTATATATATAGAGGACACCCATCCTCACTCTTTCCTATGCATTTCCCAATTTATCTATTTAAAAATTTTGTAAATTACTTACCCCCCCCTCCCATTTTTCATCATGTTATAATATTTTTTAGTTTTTTAGTATGTAATTTTTACTTATAGATATAACATATATGTATTAGTTCAGGCATTAAAATTAAAGCTATTAGAGGTATTAACAAAACTGAGTTTTGTAGATTATTTAAGGGTTCTCAAATATTAATAATTAGGTATGAAAATTTAAAATCCCAGAGAAATAAAATGATATGACTATGTGATTAGAATGGTAGAAAATCAGTGGTCATAGATGGTGGTAAATTGCTTCCTGTAAAATTCAGAAGAAAAGAGCATTGTTGGGTGCATCTGAAGAAAAAATGAATATGGTAGTTTATAAAAAAAAAGTTACTTCATTTGATGTAAGAAACATAAAACATTCAGAAATTAAAATCAATAAACAACATTTATGTTATAGTATTCAATTATTTCCAGTCTCTACATCACCAAATGAATGAGTTATCTTGTGTGAAATATGTGCATAGTAAGAGCTTTTACACTAAATGGTAGTTAAAATTTGTTATCTATCTCATTACATGAGATGAAGGTCCATGATTAGAGATGGCACTGTTTGATGTTTATTTTCTTTTGTGTTTCTATGACTATCTGAAATGTTGTATAGATAGGAATTTTTATTTTAATGGCAAAACTGTGAACTAATGAACATTATTTTTTTAGTTTAGAAAAAATCTAATGAAGTCAGCATTCCCAATAGACAATAAAATCAAAGTAATTTAGTCCAGCCTCCAAGTGTTTACTATTTTTTGTTTTTGTTCTCTGGTTTTAAAATCATTTGTGAGATTACTTTGAGAAGATTTTTGAAATAGCAAAAAAAAAAGATTTTTCACATAGTTTATTAAATACATATCTGATTATTTTTACCCAATAATTGTATAATAACTATTAAGAAAACAAAAGAGTACATGAATACACTTTTATTTTATATGTAAATGTTTTATTTTTAAAAATAGAAGTTAACATTTTTTAGCATAATGTTAATCAAAAAAATCACATCTGGTGCAATGATAACATCTTATGAAACTGGCTGCTAAATGCTTTTACCAACATTGTAGTAGGATTTAAAAATAAATTTCTAGTCAACAGTTTCTGGAGACCCTTTTTGACTGCTTTTATTCAAATTATCAAATATAAAATATTATTTTTAGAATATATTTTATTTGTAAACTTATTTTTCTAACAAATAAATTTCAATTTATTGAATTCTAATATAGAATAATGGTTTAATACTAAAATCATATGTTGAATCATTACAAAAAATGCCACCAAGGAGAATAATCAAAATATCTTGTGAAGAGATTAAATATTTGAGAAGTGTGTTGTAAACCTAAAATATTTGATTTGTTATAAATATATTTTTGTGTACATACACATTCAATCATATAAAGCATATCCATTTTTTAAAGTAAAACTTTTTAGATTTTTTTAAAAATTATTATAAATATTTATTAAAGAATATTACATACCCACTGAAAAAATCTCATATTTTTTATTATTACATATTCTATATTAGGCACATATAGGATGCAATCCATTTTTTCAACCTGTTTTTAAAAATGCACAATATATGAGTGAAAATAGAATATTTATCAGTTGCATTTGTTAATTTATATATATATATATGTTAAAACGAAGATTTGCACGGGTTATATATATATATATGTTAAAACGAAGATTTGCACGGGTTAAATATATAAAATACATACTTTGCGGGTTCATCCGTGTTAAAAACTTTTAATATCAATATACTGACGTTTCGACTTGGTCACACAAGCCATCCACAGAGTTATAAAAAGGTAGAAAGACGGTTGTAGAGGCGCTACAATCACTGGTTTGAATAAAACATTAAAAATCCCACCAATAGCAAAAATGTTAAATTTAAGAATGTTTTTTAAAGAAATCTTTCCAAATAGGAGGAAGTTTGCACGTATCATCTCGCTTATTGATACAATCTGGCCTTTTAAGTATCTCAATGGCTTCTCTGATTTTGCATTGGTAGAGATTATCACATCTGGATATGATCCTGGTACTAGAAAAATCTATTTTATGACCTGAATCTATAGTATGGAGTGAGAGTGCTGATGATGATGAGTGTTGTTTAACTGCATTAGCATGCTCATCTCTCCTAACACTGATGCGACGATTACTCATACCTATGTAAGAAGCTTTACAATTTTTACATGAGATTTGATAGACACCATGAGATTCAAGAGGGATTGAATCCTTAGGCTTGGTTATTATATTGCTGATCTTTTGATGAGCAGAAAATGCTGTATCTATATTATAGCGTTTTAATATACGTCCGATACTGTCTGTAGTTCCTTTTACATATGGAACACAAATCCTAATAGCTGACTTATCATCTTTTTGTTTCCTATTTTGTCTATTTTGGGCTTGAAATAAGGCTTTTTTTATAAATTTGTAATTATAACTATTTGCTAATAAAACACTATTAATATGATTTATTTCTTCTTTCAGATGTGTGTCATCTGAAAGGTTAATTGCTCTATTTAAAAGAGTTTTGGCTACAGAAACTATCTGAGTTGGGTGATGATGAGAATGGAAATGTAAATATCTGTCTGTGTGTGTATCCTTTCTGTAAATAGAAAAAGATAAACTATTTGGTGTTCTGGTGACTAGAACATCAAGAAAAGGGAGTTTTCCATCAGACTCTGTCTCCATTGTAAATTTAATATGAGGATGCATATTATTTAAATGTAAGAAAAAATCATCTAATGTATTTTTTCCCATGTTGCCATATGACAAAAGTGTCATCTATGTATCTGAGCCAAATGAGAGGTTTTAAAGATGATGATTCTAAAGCACGAGTTTCTATATATTCCATGAATAAATCAGCTATTACTCCTGAGATAGGTGAGCCCATAGGAGTACCAAAAACTTGTCTGTAATGCTGTCCATTGTATACAAAATATGTATTTAAGAGACAATGTTTAATCAAAGCAATAATATGGTCTGGTAAATTGCAACGTTGTGAGATTATATTTAAAGCTTCATCAATTGGAATGTTTGTAAACAAAGACACGACATCAAAACTGACCAGAATGTCACTAGCATTAATTTTTAAACCTTTTGAGAAAAGTGTCTGTAATGTTGAATCAGCTCTTGATAAAATTGATTCTACATCGGCTGATTTAGCTAGAGCTGAGATTTGTAATATTGTAAAAAAAGCTAAGCTTCCTAAAAATAATTTTTCAAAGAAAGAAAGACAAGCATTAAATAATATAAAATCGGACAAATCAATTGTTGTACTTCCAGCTGATAAAGGTAATGCCACAGTTGTAATGGATCGTGACATTTACCATAATAAAATTTTAGATCTGCTTAGTGATAAAACTTATAAACTATCAAAAAGAGATCATACTACATATTTGGAAAAAACAACAAAAGCTATTATTAATAAATCACCTATTGAAACAGAGATAAAAAATAAAATAATCCCTCGTGAAAAATCTTGTGTCTGTCCAAAATTTTATGGACTTCCAAAAATTCACAAACCAGATACCCCTCTTCGTCGAATAATAAGTGCAATAGGTTCTCCAACTCATATTTTAGCTAGATACTTATCAGATTTCATTAAACCTACAATCCCATCTATTAAATCATATATTAAAAACTCTCTTCATTTTATTTCTGTTTTAAAAAGTTTAAAAATTAATGCTAGTGACATTCTGGTCAGTTTTGATGTCGTGTCTTTGTTTACAAACATTCCAATTGATGAAGCTTTAAATATAATCTCACAACGTTGCAATTTACCAGACCATATTATTGCTTTGATTAAACATTGTCTCTTAAATACATATTTTGTATATAATGGACAGCATTACAGACAAGTTTTTGGTACTCCTATGGGCTCACCTATCTCAGGAGTAATAGCTGATTTATTCATGGAATATATAGAAACTCGTGCTTTAGAATCATCATCTTTAAAACCTCTCATTTGGCTCAGATACATAGATGACACTTTTGTCATATGGCAACATGGGAAAAAATACATTAGATGATTTTTTCTTACATTTAAATAATATGCATCCTCATATTAAATTTACAATGGAGACAGAGTCTGATGGAAAACTCCCTTTTCTTGATGTTCTAGTCACCAGAACACCAAATAGTTTATCTTTTTCTATTTACAGAAAGGATACACACGCAGACAGATATTTACATTTCCATTCTCATCATCACCCAACTCAGATAGTTTCTGTAGCCAAAACTCTTTTAAATAGAGCAATTAACCTTTCAGATGACACACATCTGAAAGAAGAAATAAATCATATTAATAGTGTTTTATTAGCAAATAGTTATAATTACAAATTTATAAAAAAAGCCTTATTTCAAGCCCAAAATAGACAAAATAGGAAACAAAAAGATGATAAGTCAGCTATTAGGATTTGTGTTCCATATGTAAAAGGAACTACAGACAGTATCGGACGTATATTAAAATGCTATAATATAGATACAGCATTTTCTGCTCATCAAAAGATCAGCAATATAATAACCAAGCCTAAGGATTCAATCCCTCTTGAATCTCATGGTGTCTATCAAATCTCATGTAAAAATTGTAAAGCTTCTTACATAGGTATGAGTAATCGTCGCATCAGTGTTAGGAGAGATGAGCATGCTAATGCAGTTAAACAACACTCATCATCATCAGCACTCTCACTCCATACTATAGATTCAGGTCATAAAATAGATTTTTCTAGTACCAGGATCATATCCAGATGTGATAATCTCTACCAATGCAAAATCAGAGAAGCCATTGAGATACTTAAAAGGCCAGATTGTATCAATAAGCGAGATGATACGTGCAAACTTCCTCCTATTTGGAAAGATTTCTTTAAAAAACATTCTTAAATTTAACATTTTTGCTATTGGTGGGATTTTTAATGTTTTATTCAAACCAGTGATTGTAGCGCCTCTACAACTGTCTTTCTACCTTTTTATAACTCTGTGGATGGCTTGTGTGACCAAGTCGAAATGTCAGTATATTGATATTAAAAGTTTTTAACACGGATGAACCCGCAAAATATGTATTTTATATATATATTGTAACCATATATTTTAGTATAAAATATATTAATTGATGTAACTAGTATAAAAATTTCTCTTTCTTCTTTTGGTGATTTGATTGGCTTGAGTTGCACTTTGAACACTCTCTTATAATATTTAATAAATTTAAATTTGCTTCGTCCCATATACTAACTCACATCAAAATGTTTAACTTTTTAAAAATCTGACAACACATTAAAATTTGGTAAAATAGTATTAAAAATAATATTTTGTTTTTATCTGTTTAAAATGATCTTAAAAACTATTTCTATTAAATTTACAGAACCATTTATTCAGTTAAAATTAATTATTAAAAATAAATACAGTAATTATATATGCGTCTCAATGTAAAAAGAAAAGAGCGCGAATTTAAGGGAAGATCGTCTGTTAGTTTGCTTTTGGAGGGAAAAAGAAAAGAAAATGGTAAAAGGCAAATGGTGTAAATTTGATAAGCTTATTTTAAAATAGTTAATAAGTAAACGGATTACCACAAAATTTGCTATAAACGTAAATATAACATAGTGGTAATTAATTATAAGATGAATTGCTAAATTTAAAAGTCTGTTCAAGTCGGCTGGCCAAGTGGATCGAATCACCGGTAATAATTTCCCAATATTACATTTTTAAAATGTCGGAGCTTCCCAGTTTAAATTTAAAAGAATTAATTGCAAGAATTTGGTATGTTTTAAAATGTTTATTATTCTACAATTTGGAAAAATTAAATAAGTATTTTAATTACAGAATTTTTTATGAATATAAAAATTTGCTTTTTAAAAAAAAAAAAGAAGTTTAAATTCAAGTAAAATGTTAAGTTATCAACATAGTTTAATATTTCCGTATCTAATTCTAATAAAAATATAGTATTGATTGATATTTAACTTTACAATGACAGTAATCTATTTGCTAGTTAATTTGTTTAACATTTGGATAATAAATAGTCTTCAAAGAATTAATCAAAGCTATTTTCTAATTTTATCGTCAGTTGGAATGATTGAATTAATTGCTATAATTAGTATTCCTAGATTTAAGCGTGGATGAATAAATATTCGCATGGATGTGATAAACTTGGAACATTTTTAATAGAGAAATGTAGAGATTAATAACTTTTGAAAAACATTTTCATTTAAATTCTGCGTGTCATGTTTTTGAAATTGTTTCATGTTTATGTAGCCACGTAAAATCGGTAATCTAATAGTGATTATAATAACAAATACAAACGGATAAAATTGCATGTATGGAATTCAACTAAAGATATAGCTATTGCTTCGTATATTTATTGTTCGACACATCGTACATGGATTCCACGGATCCTATTTGGAATTATAAAATGCTATACAATCCAATTTGTGATACACGCACCTGCTATAATTCATGTAGTGAACTATAAAATGCTATACAGTTAATTTATATCACACACACACCTGTTAAATTTTATGTATTTGATGAATAATGCGTTACTTTAATTTTATCGTTATATGAACTTGCATGTGAAGTTCATAAGTTATATTTTATTAAGTTTAAATTAATAAGGGTTGAATAAAATATTTATTCAAGAGAATAGCGCTTGCGAAAAAGCTTGAAAAGTACTAAATGAATTCATGAGATGTATCAATCTTTATGAGGTATTTTGTGAGTCTTTCCAGATTTATATTCCTATACTAATATTACTTATACTATATTACCTATGTTTTATTTTAAGCAAGATAAGTTAGTACATTAGTTGTCCTGATTAGTGTAACATTTTATTAAGCAAGAACCCACATTTGCTAAAGTGTCAGCGTTTTCTGAATGGTCAGAAGAACTGAGGAGGATGATTTTGCACTTTAATGTGAAGTAAATAGTAATGTTGTTTTATAATGTTAAAGGGCATTAATCTGTGCTGGTGGTTAATCCGCAGATTATTTAATTGCCAATTTTGTATTTTACACTCATTCCTGCGCTGGTGGTTAATCCGCGGAATGGTGTACTTGTACTTATTGCTTTATGATGGTGTATAAATCCACCAAAGTGTTTAGTGTTATTTAATTCCTACGTGTAGATGAATACATCCACAGGAATATGTTTTGCTTCACAGTTATAAGTTGGGCAAAGTATTTTAGTTGATCTGCTAAATCATCTTCTTTCAAGTGTAAGTAGAATTTATAAGTTAGATTATTAAATTGTAGCAGGACACTCTATTCAAGTTACTTCATGATAATTAACTGTTGGTTGATTATTATTTACCGGAATGTAAGTTTACATTTTCACTTTATTTAATGAGTACATTATAGCTAAATCCTATAGACATAATATTATTTATTATATGATTATAAGTTTACGGTAGGGATTTATTGAATCTGGAAATGACGTTAAATATTTCATGAGTTTGATGCTGAATTTCGTATAATCTCCTCAATATTCATTATATTAGATTGAAATAAGGTATGATTAGATTTTAAAACTGTACCTATGAGATGTTATTGAAGAAAGTCAATGGAATTATCATTTATTTATTTTATTTGTTTATTTATGTCTTTAATTATAACATTGGAATTAATTACTTATTATTCATAAATTTGTAAATAAAAGTTGATTTATAATTAAACTTACTGTGCCGTTGCTATGTGTCATTCATAAAATCAGAAATCATAAACTTTGGATAGAGCATACATTATAGAGCATACCTTGAATTACATATTATCGTCAACATGATATAAGAGTTTATAAATATTTTTTTTTTTTTGAGAAAACATTTAGATGCTTTTCGTCTTTGGTAGTTTATGATGTGTAAGGTACAATAAAATCCCATTTACCTTTTCCATCATTTTGGCTTTGCGTAGTTGATTCTAGTATAAAATATAAATTAATTATTAAACTTGTAAACAGATTTACCAGATAATGACATGATTGAATATATTTACTTAACGTTTTTAAATTGTCATTTGTCAGTATAATAAGAGTCTCAATAATATAGTAAACTATAAAAAAAAAGAACCCAAGTATTTATATTTATTTATTGCAAAGCTTTACCTGGACTAGCATTCGTATTAAAAATCATATAGATGGTTTAAAATTTCATAATCTTATGTAGTTCCACAAATTATGCCATCTTGTACATGGTCGGCCATAGGGTCGCATACCATAAAAATCGCAAATTAAGGTTTAAAAGTAATAACATTGCACTTATAATTTGTTTAATGTATTTTATCATACTACTATGATAGGTCTTCGCGGTACACCCTGGCTGCGATCAAATTAAATCATAAAAGTTTATGTTAGATCATTAGTTTGGTCTATGGTAAGTTGCTCCAGATGTTGATTGTGGTCTTTGGTGCATAAAATAGATAGCATGATATGCTTTTGGTTACAGCTCTTAATAGCTGACAATGTGCAGCGGGAGTTGATCAGTGATCAAGGTTACAATTCTTAGTGCACTTATGTTTTGGTGATATTACGTAGTTGGGACACAATCAAATGGTTACAATTTTTGGTGCCGCAACGAGTTCGGCACGATAGGTAGTTGAGAGGGCAATGGCCTTCGATGGCTATAGTTGGCCACGAGAAGATTTACAGTCACAATATATATATATATATATGAGTGGATAGTTTCATGATACAATGGTATTTCATCAATTACCACATTCATGATCTAAGTTCTAAACTGGACCAAGTAAAACAAGGTAAAACTCTCTATACAGTAGTGCCACCTGTGCCAAGCAGAGTAATCAATGGTTGCCAGAAGGCTTGTGCATAAAATCCCTATCTAATGCCTACTCATCCATATCCCCAGACTATTACTCTGGTTGGTACAGTGTGGCACTACTGTATGGAGAGTTTTGCCTTGTTTATAAACAATTATGTGCTGGTGTAAGAGATGGTGATCATGTGGACCAAGTAAACTTAAAATTGCTTTTAGATTCTAATCAGCTTAGATTTTTTTCATTCAAATAGCCAAATCACATAACTATTAGTCAGAAAATGGGTATTTATTCTCAGTTAATCAATAAAATAAAAATAGA
The DNA here is from genome assembly GCA_028023455.1 of Epiperipatus broadwayi. Classification (NCBI taxonomy): domain Eukaryota; kingdom Metazoa; phylum Onychophora; class Udeonychophora; order Euonychophora; family Peripatidae; genus Epiperipatus; species Epiperipatus broadwayi. The sequence goes on along the minus strand of JAQFVV010007147.1, from coordinate 64,869 downwards.
AAATTGCTAAAACCCTCACTGCTAGTAATTACCAAGTTGACAAATAATGCTTTTTATTATTATTATTTCTCTTGTAAACATTTTTTGCAGTCTCTTTAAAATGTAAACCTCCAAAGTCAAACATTCTTAAATATTTTAAATGTAATTTAATATTTGTAAAAATATTGTTTGAATATGTATCTGTTGGTTAGACATAGTTTTACAAATATTATTCTTTTAAAATATGCCTTTGAAGATTGATTTTTGAGATTCATATTATGAAGAGAATGCAAAATGTTTTCAAAATGATTATAAGATAAACTATGGTTTGATAATCAATTACCTTTTGAATCCGTAATATTTTAAAAATAGTTTTAATCGAGAACAATACCAACGAATTGTATTGAACATGATTTCTCTACAACATTCATTTAAAAATCATCATCTAAAAAAAATCTCGGAGAAGAAAATAAAAATTTGTAATTAATTTTCTTGATTGAATTAGTTGGGACATTACTACCTAATTTAATGGTCAATATTATAAAATGGATTAATCAAGACTGATGGGAATTTATATGAATGTTGTAGTCTACAATTTAATGGTATATGATATTGAAAAACAAATTGTGAAACCTGTAGATGATCTTTCTATTTGCAGCCCATCAGAAACAATCTCAAGTATTTTTGAAAAATAGAATGAGGATCGACACTTAATTTGGTCTATTAAACAGGAAAATAGAAACTGCATTAAATATTTTGATTTATCAAGAAAACATCGTAATAATGACACATAAGAATATACTATGCAAATTAAGCCCATTAATATTAAATGCTATATCAAACCTAAATCATTTATATGTCGAAAATATACTGGAATCAATGCTTTTTTTTACACTGGAATCATAATTTTTGAAAATTTGAACCTAATAAAAAAGATAATATTGAAAAATACATTGCTAATTTCATAAATAAAGATTACAACAAATATACATTATATAAACTTATAATGCCATTTTGTAAGTTAAAATAGAACAGAAATAAAGTTAGTGATAGTTGGTGATTTTATAAGTTAATTTAGTGCTTTTATAATGTTACAATAGAATAGAAATAAGGCCATTGTTGGCTGGCCCTTCTTTATAAACATCATGCTTCAATTTAAATGAAGAAATTATGTGCAAAAGATTATGTTTTTGTTCATCCGTTATATTAAACCAATTAATCAATAATAGTAAAGATAAAATTGATCTCAGAGAATATCTTTATGATTTGTATGTAATTAAATGGCCAAAGTCAAATTGCTTTCATGTGTACTATGGAGAATTGAGAACAAACATTAATGTAAAATTAAAACAGCATAAACATTTATAATAAAGCTAAAATAGATACTACAGGGTCATCAATATTGTTTAAAAGAATAAAAGAATATTTGATCATGTTTTTAATCTGAAAACAGTATGTATGGTTTGCATTGAACATAATAACAAAAAATGCAACATTAAAGAGACGATTCATTAATACCATAGACTCAGTGATGAATAGAAAATCTATTAACTTTTAGATGAGTGCATTTTATATCTTGCATTTTAAATGTTTGATTTTGTATTTTCATTTACTGTTGATTGAAAATAGTAATCATCTTTGACAAATATGAAAATCTGATATTATTGCTGTCTTTAATTTATAACTTTCTCTATTATATGGGTAGCAAATGACATGGTTGTGATATGGTATATATTATGATTACATGTGTGTTTATAAACAGCATCCCACTATAACATGTATATGTATCTATGAATATGTTTCTGCTTTAAAATTTTTATTGAACAACTATTGATTGGTTGGTTAGAAAATCATGTGATGGTCAACCACTAAAAGTGTAAAGATTAAATTTTCTAGAGATCTCTTAAGATTATCTTTCTACCACTGCACTAAACCATCTCGTTCAGCATATTCGTTTGTGGTTAATATGATTCTACTATCCTTTTTTTAAACATTTAAGTATTAACCTTATTTGAAGATATGCATAACAAAAATAATTAATATAAGAAATAGGACTGATGGGTAGAGAATATACTACAAGTCCATAAAAATGAGAGATGAGAAAAAAAAATTAATTGGAAAAATGAATTATAAAAATAATTTAGAGCTATATAAGAATAAAAATATAAACAGAGTATTAAAGCATATGTGATAACATTAAAGATAACTTATTATTAAGAGTAAGGATAGAAATTTGAATGCCAAAAAATGAATGTGGAAATGGAATAAGGATCTAATCTATGGTGTGATTTATGAAAAAGTAGAAGAAAGAATTAGAATATTTATTTTTGGAGTGTAAAACATAAAATGAACAAAATAAGTTATATGAGGAGTAAGAAAAACATAAAGATGAAAGGAATAAAAATATTTTTGGGAATTTTTGTTCAGGCCTTTATGAGGAGGACATGAATATGGAAAAAAAATTGAATTAACAAAATAAGCTTTTATTAAAAGAGAATAGGAAAAAAACAGAAAAGCATTATTTAGTAAAAGTATATTGAACAAGAGTAATAGAGGATTTACAATAGATTAATACAGTTTCTATGTATATGGCTTTTTATATGCAGAGACTTCTGATATCAACTAAGAAGAAGCCATTTTATATCATATCATATGGTGACTAAATAAAAGAAAGCTCAGTAACTTTGTACATGATATATATATAATTAAATCTTTCTCATTTTCCATGCATTAATCTTTTGAAAAATATTTCTGACCATCATTTATTATACATGTATTTACCAAACCTACTCTCATCAGGTCAGCTAAAGTTTCAAAATACATAAACATACGCACATATATATGCTGCATCCTTAATATAAACTCATCTTGAATTTTAACCCCCGAGTTTGAGCACTATGAAATTGACCAATTAGGCTGAAAGCATGCTCAACTATATATTTGCTGATTTATATTTATGATCTCATAAACTAACTACTATTTCAAAAATATATATAATTTATTAATTACATAATATATAATAATATTTTAGTAATAAAATTACATAATATAGTTGCTGCAAATAAATATTTTTGCATTCAGTCACAATAATAAATTTACATACTTAGTTAAAACTACTCCAAAGTTTATTATAATTCCTGAGTTATTTTGGGGGAAATGTCCCTGACTAATTTCCCTACCCGTATATTTCACAGTGTTTTTTTTTTGTCAGTTGAGTTGGAGATTTGAGATACCTGGACAGCCGCATATATCATTTTAAAAAATACAGTATATACTTTATTAATTATATAATACCACTGACAACAAATAATATATCTTTTTTTAAGCTGTAAACAAATATTTTAACATAGCAGTCACAAAAATAAATTTATATATTTAGTTAAAACACGCATGGTGGCCTAATGGTTAGCATAGCTGCCTTCCGAGAAGTTGGCCCGGGTTCGCTTCTCGATCAACGCATTTGACATATGAAAAAAAAATTAAAAAATTTAGCCTGAGCAAGATTGCTCTATCCAAAAGATTCATTTTTATTTTACATTAATAGTATCAGAATTAAACGATTATTTAAATATAAATCTCTTGCTTCTTTTTAAAACATTTTTTTTAAAATCAGATACTTTAGAAGAAAAGAAAAAAAAAGAAAATGCAAATGTAATAAATAATGAATAGTGAGAGATACTAAACTACATATAACTATCAAATAAAGAGATTCTGATGTGTTTTTATTGAACTTCTTTTAAAAGTATTTAGGTTTTTATTTTACCAGAACTTAAAATGGCTGTGACAGTTGGCAAGATTGTTTCACAGATGGTATTTTTCTGAGACTTTTTTAAATCAGTTGATATATTATTAATCATTAATACTTTTAAAAAACAGATTTATGATTTGAAAATCTTAATGATAAAATAAAGCAAATTTATATTTTTTAACAGTATGTGTATAATCAAAAATACGAGTGTCGTATATAACAATTATGTGATACTATATCATTAAGTGATCACATGTCTAACTATTCATCACATTATTGTTGCTTACGTCAAGGTAGCATAATCTTCTATTCCCATCACTTTTATGCCATCTAGTGTAAGTTTTAATAATCAATTGCTACTAAAATTTACATTAGGTGGCATAAAAGTGGTGAGAATAAAAAAATAATGATATTGTTAATGTGTTATTTTATAAAGAAAAATTAATTAAAGTAGGTAAACGTATAGAATAAAGCAGTTTTTAAATGGCATACTGGAGGACAAAGTCATCTGCAAAGAGGAAAATAGCATAGCAAAAACTTTATAGGTTTTACTCCTCCTAGGTAGTGAGGAATTTTTCAGCCCTATGTACTAATTGATCCTATTTAATAATATTCTATAGTGTGTCAACTATGAGATTGCTATTTAAAAAAATTCCAAACTGATTGGAATCTGAACAAATTTCAACTTTAGTTGACCCAACATTCAAACTCAGACCATAATATGATAGATACACTACCTCTACATTATGAGATCTTATTCTTTAATTAAAGTAAATACTAATGTATGTTTTTAAAAGCTGTAAATATGCATTATAATCACAATAGAAAAAAGTGAACCAAATATAGAGATGATTAAAAAATATCAATGAACAAAATAGAAACAAAAGCAATTTCCTACTTTACTGCCATCTATTATAAACTCAAGTAACCAATGATTACTTGATGGTAATAAAAATAATTTAGCCCCATCTCCAGACTGATTTATAACGTTACTTTTATTAATGCAATTACCACCAACTGATAAACATTGAATATGCTTAAATATTATTCAACCTTCTCCAGTAGCATGCTAATGTCTTTGACACACTATAGAATTACACATAGTCATATCCCAAACTTAGATTATTCTTAGAGAATAAACACTAATATCTGATTATTTTATAAAATTTTAATAATAAATTACATTCATTATTGTTTGCTTATAATTTTATTTTGCTTATATTTTGATATTTTATAATAAAGCAATTATTAATTTTAATATATCTCTTTTGTCATTATTGAATCCATTGTCATTGCATACTTATGAAATAAAAGGTCATATTTCTAAGATACTAGATTTCATTTAAATTTATTTAAATTTTATACCCTATTTAATATTAATATAGCTATCAGAAAGACAGATAGTAAGATAAGATAAGGTACGATAAAATTCCCTTTTACATTCAATGTAATCCAGACATTTTGTTTATTATTTATTTTAAATAATTGAACTTGATTTAATATCCCTGAAATAAACAATTAGTTAACATAGATAGATAGATAGATAGATAGATAGATAGATAGATAGATAGATAGATAGATAGATAGATAGATAGATAGATAGATAGATAGATAGATAGATAGATAGATAGATAGATAGATAGATAGATAGATAGATAGATAGATAGATAGATAGATAGATAGATAGATAGATAGATAGATGGATAGATAGATAGATAGATAGATAGATAGATAGATAGATAGATAGATAGATAGATAGATAGATAGATAGATAGATAGATAGATAGATAGATAGATAGATAGATAGATAGATAGATAGATAGATAGATAGATAGATAGATAGATAGATAGATAGATAGATAGATAGATAGATAGATAGATAGATAGATAGATAGATAGATAGATAGATAGATAGATAGATAGATAGATAGATAGATAGATCTGAAAGATAGATAGATAGATAGATAGATAGATAGATAGATAGATAGATAGATAGATAGATAGATAGATAGATAGATAGATAGATAGATAGATAGATAGATAGATAGATAGATAGATAGATAGATAGATAGATAGATAGATAGATAGATAGATAGATAGATAGATAGATAGATAGATAGATAGATAGATAGATAGATAGATAGATAGATAGATAGATAGGTAGATAGGTAGATAGGTAGATAGGTAGATAGGTAGATAGACAGATAGACAGATAGACAGATAGACAGATAGACAGATAGACAGATAGACAGATAGACAGATAGACAGATAGATAGATAGATAGATAGATAGATAGATAGATAGATAGATAGATAGATAGATAGATAGATAGATAGATAGATAGATAGATAGATAGATAGATAGATAGATAGATAGATAGATCTAGGCTTTAAAAGTGCATAGAAATCAAAACGACGTTACATGAAAATGATATGGTGAAAAATATCATACTGTCAAAGCAGGCGTGGAAACTTAAATGTTTGATAATTGAAAAACAAATATTGTTTCTAAAAAGATCACCAAAACAAATATTGTTCACGAGATACATGCTTAATGTGAGAGATTGATCCGACTTTGTGCACTGACGAATAAATTAAATTTTACATAGAACTCATAGAGAGCGCTTCAAGGTATAAGTCTTCAATAGAATAAACACATAATTGTTTGTGTCTACACATCCATCCAGTGTGTATATAAAAATCATAATTTATTGTGATAAACTTGTAAATTTAATCAAACAATAGCCATAATACTAATCATTAATTCATTCGATAATTCAAAGTGGTGGAATCTATAATAACATTAGCGCCAATACTTAATTTCAAAGAAGTCAATCTACATAATTCATTGTAATTCAACCCTATCTACACCTTAAGTTTTAAATAAAGTTCATTTTAGAAATAAAATCTCTAGTTTGTTTTATATGCATCTTTTCAAATTAATTTTTAGTGTTTGTATAATTCTTTGTTTAATCCTGGAATTGTAAACTTTTTCTAAACTTTACTTAAGGAATGATCAATAATCATTAAACTGATCTATTAGGAAATAAAGAAGAGGACTAGGAGTTTCAAAATGTCCTAGATTGAAACTAGGCTGTATCAATTTTTAGACATTCCAAATATCACATGATCTTTCAAGCGACAAACTATTCTATTATTTATTTTTTAAACTAAATTTTCTGTTATATATTTGTTTGTTATATACAATAAAACTGTTATCACAAATGTTAATAGTATTTTGCATATTGCGAGTGGAATTTAGAATAAAAGTAAAATCTAGATTGAAAAGAGATTTATTTTTGCCAGCCGTATTCAATATTTTATTCAAAACACTCTTTTATTATATATCTACACACACACAATAAAATATTGAATTTCAAAAGTCAATTTACTTTAAGTTTATTTAAATAAACTGAAATCAGATTTTATGTAGAAAACTTGTAAAAAAAAAAAAAGTGTGAAGCAATAACTTTCAATTTAATGGTGAGTGTAAAGTCTCTTTTCACTACATGTATTTTCTAATCTATATTCTGAAAACAGAGTGAATGGTTAGTATTTTTCTAATAAAAAGAAATAAACTTTTGAAATGACACTTTTTATTGCTTAGTTTAATTGATATTTATTCTTACTTAGACAATGTTTCTTTTTTTAAAAAAAAAAACCTAAGCACTGTGAACTTTATATTGGTGTGTGTGTGTGTGCGCGTGTGTACATGTTTACACGCATATGATCTCGTCAAAAAAGTCGGTTTTATACCCTTACAAAGAGTCTGCGTCAAAAAATCTATAACTAAGTAACAAGGACATGATTACCCTATTTTTTTTCGCATATATGTGGTCATGTGTATCAGTTGCTTAAGATGGAATGGAGGACAAATAGACTCAACAATCCTGACTTCAAATCCCTCTACCTATATATGAAACATTCAGTATTAGCAAGTTACATACTGCCTTAGAAATTGCATACTGCTTGGGAAACAGATTACATCTTAGTATAAATTCAGCCCATCCATCTCCTATTAACATATGTGGATATATAATAGTCTGATAATGTGAGGGGTTAGGTTGTTATAATGTCTACAAGGATATGATTACAATATCAAATCTAATAAGGTCTTTGAACTTTCCATTGTTTGTTTTCCAATGAAATAGGTGGTTGTATAGTTGGAAAGTTAAGAAGATTGAATCCTGTCCATTAAAGTTTGAGCAATTGCTATCTTAATATAAACGAGCACAGATTGTATTTATGTGTAGAAGGTTATGATCTGGCCCAACTGATATATACTGGTTTCTGCATGACATTTATATTGGGGATCATGTATCATTATCACATGTGGGTGTTCATATGTACCTGTTACTTGAGATGGAATGGAGAATGAATAGACTGAGTTCAAATCCGTCTTCTTACATAAAGATACATTATTATAAAGCAGTAAAGCATTGTATGTATGCATGTATATATATAGTAAATTATCTGAAATTGCTAATCGACTTGATAGGGTTGTTTTTTTTTTTCTTTCAGAAGTATAAGCATCACTATTATATACATGTGATAATATAATTGAAACCAAGAGAATAAATAAATAAATAATATATTAGTTTTTTGTTTGTTTTTTACTGATATTTTAGCTTTTTTGGATAGAAAGAAAGAAGTATTGAAAATAAATTTAGTAGAAAAAAAATCTATTTAAGTATTTAATGAGAAAGGAAAAACTAAAGGGTTGAAAATAGGGGATATTGTTTTGAAGGAATGGAGGTTTATGGATAGTTGGATACTTTGTTAAATATAAAAATATATATATACTGTTAGTTGGAAATTGCAACTGAGAAGAAAATTAAATAATAGAATATGATTGGTTAAAAATATGGCATGTTTAAGTGTCTGGTGTGTTGAATAGTTTAGAAAGGAATGATGGTACCCATTTTAAGGTAAATATAATCTAATTTCTAATTCAATATATAAAAATTGGACATTTTTAAATTATGTTTTTTAAAAAATATATTTTTGGGGGGCTTCAATACTATATTTTTTTTAGAATGCAGTTTGCAAAGCATGGAAACTTTTTTAAAAATAAAAGACCATGTTGATTTTTTAAATTTAGTTATTACATAATGCTAAACAGTCAAACTTTTAAAATCAATGACGAGATGGATCTACATTTTGAAAATTGTTTGGCAGAAGAAAAAAAAATGAGTGAAAAATATAAATCAATTTTTGTAAATCACATCATATAATTTTTCTCAGTCCCTGTAAAAACAATTTTTTAAAAAAAAAATTACAAAAAGATTTTATTTATTATTAGACTTAGTTTTTAAGTTAAGCATAAGCATCATGGACTATGGTAAATTCACATTCATTTTTTAAATTCTGGGGGGGGGGGGTGAAAGAATGGAAGTCTATTAAAAATTATAAATAAAAAACGATTTAATGATTATTAGTTTTAAGTATGTACATATAATTCAAAATATTCCACAATTATTCCTCACAAAATGTGTGTGCATATATTTTAATATCACAATAATTACTTAAGTTTTAAAAAATTGAATTAAGTATAAAAATAATACATTGATAAATTTACTTTTTATAATAATAAAAAAAATCTAGTCATTATTTTATTATAAAAAATATATATTTGTTTTGATTTCTTTTAAATCTAAAAAAAGAAATTGATATTCATTTGTTTGGTCACATTTTGCATTTAAATTGATCTTTGAAAATGTAAAAACTTTTAATAGGTTTGTTTTTCTTTTAATTAAAACACAAAAGTTTTTGTCACACACAAAAAAATTGTTTTTTTTTTAAAGAACTAATAAAGCGTTGGCGGCCGAGTGGTCAGCTCAGCTGCCTTACAAGCAGTTTTCGCGGGTTCGCTTTCTGGCCGATGCTTTGACACATGAAAAAAAAAATGAAAAAGATTTAGGATGAAATTAATTATTTCTATTTTAAAAAGGGGGAAATAAACGATTATCTTTAAATGGATTATGTCAAAATGGATTAAGTAAGTTTGACACTTGTAAATCAAAATTAACACTTTAATAATATAATTCATATTACATTGGTTTATTTTTTCTATACAATGGTAATTGATATAAGCCTAGGAATGCTGGGTAAGAAAAGCTTAAGAATAAACGTTTTGTTATACTATGCAGAGCAGCTATGAATGTAATATCAGAATTAAGATATCAAAAGCTGCTCAGAATACTATAATAAAACTTTTATTTTTAATCTTTTCTTACTCAGAATTCCTAGTGCTTATATCAATTACAATTTAATATTAATAATTACTGAACATGTGATAAAGATAGATATGAGAGATTGTGATCGGGACAGCTAATAAGTGCTGGTTCAATGTAAAATGCATGCTGGGAGTCCTTTGTCTCTTAAGATATTTTTATTCATATGTTTCAAAAATGTGTGGTAGAGAAGATTTACATCTGTAAAGGAATTATAAATGTTATTTTTAATAAGATAATAAAAAAGTTATTGGAAATTTTTAAAAAAAGAAAAAGTTAGAAATAAAATATTGGATTGATTACTTTGGGTTGTCAATGGGAGATGTAAAAAACAAACAGAATTTCTAATTTAAATAAAAGCATTTAATAATTGTTATTTTTTTTAATAAAATAATAAAAATGTTAAAAAATAAATATTGGGTTGGATTTTTGGTTTACCAATAATAGCTATGGACAAATGACAACCTGAAAAGTGATGTAACCATAAAAATAATACATTTTTATGGAATTTATTTTAGGACTGTAGAAAGTAGTCAATAAATACAGAAAAGTAGTATATATTTGCACAATATATCAGAACTTTTTAAAACAGTTTGAATTTAGAAAAGTTAGAGGGATAAGTAATGTGGTTGAAGTATTGAAATCAATTGTTAAAAAATATAGAGAATGGGGGGAGGGTAATATTCAACATTTGTTTAGCTGATCTTAAAAAGTCATTTGATAGAATGTATTTTATTTGTTGTATATATTTAAAACATAAATTGGTAGGAATTATATTTATGAGAAATTACATATGAATAAGAGAATGAAAATAAGATAGTTTATCCAAATATATCTTAATAAAATAAAAGATATTTGCAAGACAGGGAAAATATATTTTATTTTATTAAGATATATTTAGATAAACTGTTAAATGACTGTTGTTTTATAAGAATGGAATTAGCATTAGTCATAGAAGGGTTAAATATCAGATTTTCTGTTGATTGAGGCATTCTTAAAAATACAATGAATAAAGTGTTACATATGATTGAAAAGCTTGTAGAATATTTGGAATGAAACAGTATATGTTGTTAGTAAAACTACAGCAATAAAAACAGATATTTAAAAAATAGAAAACAAGCATTGGATAGAAAATTGTGGTGTAGTTTAGTGCATTTAAATATTTGGGGAATTTGATAACTGATTATGGAAATAGTTATAAAAACAATAGATTACAAATCATGATGCCTAAACAAGTTTTAAAGGTTGTTTTGTGGCTACTGAAATTATTTCTAAAAGAAAATATTGTTAAATATTTTGCTTGGAGTATGGTCTTACATAGAATAGAAATATAGATAATTAGAAAAAATGAGGGTAAATTTATGAGGCTTTGAGAAAGAATGAAAAATACCATCTAGAAAAACAAGATCAGAAATGTAAAGTGTTGAAAAATGTAAATGAAAAAGAATATTAGAATGTGTTCAGAAGCTGAGGAATTATGAAAGATGACAAAAGGAACTACAGAAGATATGCAATAAAGAGATATATAAAAAATAGTTTGAGTAATCGTAAAAAAATCTGCTTTCTATAGATAACTGATGGGTGTGCTGTTATATACAATCAATTTATTTGATCAGGTTGATCCATTAGACGGCAAAGCTAAGTAAAACATCTTAATTAAATATATAAACTCATCTAGATGCTTTTCAAATTTTTGTCTAATTTTTTTAATAAAAATTAATATTTTATCTTAATCCAAATTACGAAAAAATGTGAAGCAACTTAGCTTAGTTGTAGTTCAAGTTATATACATATATATTATAAGGGACTTGAACTGAGACTTTCAGACTCTCTACAGCCATCTTATCCATCCTATATAGCTGATACACATAACCACATACATAAAAAAAGATAAATGATCTCCAATATATGTATTTTATGCTGAACCAGCATTCATCAATTAGTCCAGATTATCATCTTCCACACATATATACAATCAGTGCTCAGTTTATATTAAGGCAAAAAATCTTTAAACTTTAATGGACAAGGTTCAATCTTTTTTACTCTCTAACTCTTCAGCCACCAATATCATTGAAAATCCAAAGGTGTAATGATCAAATCCCTTGCTGATGTTAATATTATTGTTATACTCATGTTGACCTTAAGTCAATCTCACCCCTCACACATAGGACCTTAGTACATTCATTTAATTATACAAAAGAGGGATGGTTAGAATACAGGCTGAATATGTAATATTCAAATACATGTATATTTTCTATACTAATCTTAATGTAATTATAAAGGACTTGAACTCAGATTTTCAGACTCCCTCCAACCATCCAATTCATCCTATACAACTGATATACATGACCACATAAATGTGAAAAATATAAATGATCTTCAATATACGTAGTTAAAACAGGAAAAACTCACTATATGTATTACCACTATACATAGTTCATGCTGAACAAGCACTCATCACTTGGTCCAGATCACCATCTCCCACACAGATGTACAATCATTTTCAATGATATGAATGGCTGAAGAGTTGGAGAGTGATGAAGATTGAAGATTGTCCATTAAAGTTTGAGGATTTACTATCTTAATATAAACGGAGCACCAATTATATATATATATGTGTGTGTGTGTGTGTGTGTGTGTGTGTGTGTGTGTGTGTGTGTGGAAGATGGTGATCTGGACCAATTGTTGAGTGCTGATTTACCATCAAATATGTATATTGGAAATCATTTATCTTTTTTTGCATGTAAGTGTCATGTATATCGACTATATAGGATGAATTGGTTGCTTGTAGAGAATCTGAAAGTCTGAGTTTAAGTTCCTTATAATTATCTTAAGTTTAGTATAGAAAATATACATGTATTTAAATATTTTATATATATATATATATATATATATATATATATAATATATATATATATATAAAAAAAACACCCAAAATAAAAAAAAAAAAAACCTACACAACACCACAGACCACCCTCCGAGAAAAATTTTTTTTCCCTTTAAAAAAATCTTTTTAAAAGCAGGAAACCATTTTTTTTTTTTTAAAGTTTTTTTTTTTTTTTTTTTTTTTTTGGGTTTTTTTTTTGGGGGGGGGGCTAGTCTGGTTGAGTTGTGAATTTGGAGTAATTTTGACTATTTTATTAACTAGTTTAGGTTTAGGCTCTTATAATAATAGGACTCCTGATACATTTATCATTCTTATGACCAATAGAACTCATGGTGCAGATTTAATACATTCATCTTCCATTCCAATGATCTTGGTTCAAATCCAATACAGATAAAATACTTTTTTGTTCAAGTTTTAATCAGATAGTATTTTGTTATGGATCTTCAACCTAATTGCAAGTTAAGCATTCATTGTTAGTTGCTAAAGTGGTATCTAGTTCTTCTTTAGTAGCAGATAAAACAAGAATAGAAAAGCACTCAAATTTTCATCATGCAACAACTCTTAGGTCTATTATATACTATCTTCTTCACTCTTTGTCTATTAAATGTTATTAAAATGATATGTTCTCTGAAGCAGACTTGTTAAAACCTGTTTGACCTTTCACTTTTACACACTATAATACTTTTTAATATGTGCTTAAAATAACACAGGCAAAACTCTCCATACAGTAGTGCCACTTAGTGCCAACCAGAGTAAACAATGGATTCCAGAAGGCTTGTGCATAAAATCCCTATCTAGTGCCTACTCATCCAATATCCCAAACTAGTTTCTGGCTTATGGCCTTCATCAGTGAGGAGCTTTGGATCTGAGAGCACTGCACCTAGATCTTAGGATCTAATGCAACCCTACAGCAGCCACCTTTTATCTCTATTTAACTATAAAACTATGAGAATAAAATTTAAAACACAATAATATTTGCAATCTAAGCTCAATAGCTTATATAGTCATATGGGTCTGAACTCAGTTCAATACCCATACATTTTGGTGTCTTTGGCTCTTTAACAACCATAGCCACCATTATCCTATTATCCAGGATTGGAGTTAAACCACTAATCATCACATGATCACCGTTTCTTATGTTAGCACATAACTGTTATTAACACAGGCAAAACTCTCCATACAGTAGAGCCACTCAGTGCCAACCAGAGCAATCAATGGATGCCAGAAGGCTTGTGCATAAAATTCCTATCTAGTGCCTACTCATTCAATATCCCCAGACTAATTTCTGGCTTGTGGCCTTCGTCAGTGAGGAGCTTTGGATCTAAGAGCACTGCACCACCTAGATCTCTCTCAGATCCAAAGCTCCTCACTGATGAAGACCATAAGCCAGAAACTAGTCTGGGGATATTGGATCAGTAGGCACTAGATAGGAATTTTATGCACAAGCCTTCTGGCATCCATTGATTACACTGGTTGGCACTGAGTGGCACTACTGTATGGAGAGTTTTGCCTGTGTTAATAACAGTTATGTGCTAACATAAGAAACGGCAATCATGTGATGTGCTTAACATACTTATTTTTTTTTTTTTTTTATATCTATATCTTACTGTTTGTTGATTGGGCAATAGATGGCATTAAAATAATGAATTGATAGTTTTAGTTCCCAAGTAAGAAGCTCCTGCTGACACATGCTCTCATCTAAACATCACAGTTTGTAACCATATATTTCACTAATAAAGTTTCTTTGAAAATAATAAAATAATGAACTGTTGCTTACAATAGTTTATATACATTCATTATAAAAATGAAAGCAAAAATTAAATGTGAAGTCCATGCATACTTCACTGAGTGTACCTTCTTTCAAAAACAAAATATATGAATTTTTGTCCATATCAGATTAAATTGCACTAACATATAAACTATGCAACTTCAAAAGCCATCTTAGACAAAAGGATGTCCTAGATAGAAATATAAACACCATTAAGTAGCGCAATGCAAAGTATTGCTTCTTTTCACCAAGCTTAGGAACTATCATTCATTAACGGTCAGCTAAAGACCTATTTACTGATCAGTAATTAAATGGCTATTTTGATCGAGAATGAACTGACCCCCTGAAATAAAAGTATTAAGCTTGTTTGAAATTGCTCAACTATCTGAAAAACAAATTGCAAATTCCACCCGAAATGAAACCAGATTTTTGGCAAATCAGCTGAACACTTAACAAGCATATTGCGGGTCTATTTCTTCTTTTCTACCCAGCAAGTACTCATTTCAATATATTAAAAATATTTTAAACAAGAAATATTTCATCTTTTTCAAAAAGATTTAACCGCGGCATAGTAGTTACTATTTATTTAGTATATTAAAACATTTTTCTTTTTTTTTTTTATATTGTTGCTTTTGAAAGCCAAGGGTGAAAAATAATAGTTAAAATTGATTAAATTAAACCACTAGGTCCAGGAAATGTTATTTTTACAATATGCCTCGATTTCCTCCTGTTAAATAATGTGGCAATCTAAATTTATTTAACATTTATTTATTTTATTTGTAAAGTAGAAATTGCTACGTGCGTTATCGATTATACGATTAAAATAAAAAAATAAATAATGAATTATTTTTTCATGTTTAATTTCCTTACGTAAATTACTTTTTCAACTTTTCGAATTATTTCGAAATGTAGCTATGAATGGAGAAAAGTTAATTTTTTGAAGTCATTTTATTAATCTACATGCAAAAATATCAATAGACAATATATATAAAAAGAGCTTTATGAGGGTTATAACACTTATGTTTCAGAAATCTGTAACAGTGGGCAAGATAAAAGTAAAACTACACGACTTTTTGGATTGTGACGATGGAAATAAATGCTTACTATAACATAGTATAAAAGAATGTTATAAGATGTTTGAGCAGAATAAAAGATTTAAAAGTTATGCATGGTTTGATGGTTTTATTAAGACCACTGGCTCTGGAGCTTAAAGTCAATGGACTCCAGCTTTGAACTCGAGAGCAATAGCCATTTGATTGTTTATTTTAAAGTTTAAAAACCTCATTTAATAATATTAAAGAAAAAATGGCATGGTGGTTAGCAGAAATGATGAATCAGTAAATATTTAACAAATACCAATGATGACTCTAATCCAAAGGAATTAAGATATCTGTGAAAGGATGTTTATTTGTGCATATATATATATATGAAAAGAAAGTTACTGTTAACACTAACTGCAATAATTATAGAAAATATACAAACCATTATACAATTACAAATATCCAGTAACGCCCTCTGTTTAAAGATCTATATCTCAATAATAGCAAACCTTAAAATGATACCACTTTAAGGTTGTATGCTAAACGATGTTAAATATTGAAATACAGACCTACTCAAACACAGAGCATGAAATTTTAAATAAGCAAACGATCTTAAGAACTTAAGATCGTTTGCTTATTTAAAATTTCATGCTCTGTGTTTGAGTATTTCAATATTTAACATCGTTTAGCATACTGCTTATTTAAAATTTCATGCTCTGTGTTTGAGTAGGTCTGTATTTCAATATTTAACATCGTTTAGCATACAACCTTAAAGTGGTATCATTTTAAGGTTTGCTATTATTGAGATATAGATCTTTAAACAGAGGGTGTTACTGGTTATTTGTAATTGTATAATGGTTTGTGTATATATATATATAATAATAATTCAAACAAATATATTTAACACAGTATTCAAAATTAAATAATATATTCTTTACCAGAAGTACTTTCAATTGTTTCACTGACAATCTTTATCAACTGTTAATACAAACGTACAAAAAATAAAAACTTGCATTACCCATCATTCAATCTATTCAAATTTCCCACAATTCTGTTGTCTTTATATAGCTGATTGTTTATTCATCAAACCACCTCTATTCCTAGATATCATCATTGCCTCTTTAATTTTACGTTTTTCACTACACCTTTCAATTTGAATAATTTTTATATCTCTATTATTAAATTTAAAACCATAATTACATGTTTTATTATGGTCAAATATAATTGATGGAGTATTCATATTTACTGAAGATATATTTTCTTTCTGTACACGTTTATATAATGTCTTATGATCATTATATCGTTTTTGTAATGTACATTTGGATTCCCCTATATATTTTATTCCACAACCACATTCCAACATATATATAACAGAACTTAATTCAAACTTAGAAATCTTGGCTTTGGAGTTATTTATCATATCATTTATATTATTTGAAGAGAAAAAAGAAATTCTACACAAACCACTAAAAAGTTTATAAATTAATTTAGCTTGTTGATTAGATATAAAAGGAATAGAAATCCATTTATCACTTTTTAATTTACTTAATATTTTCTTATTATTACTCTTATTTTGATTATATTTTGTAATAATAAGAAAATATTAAGTAAATTAAAAAGTGATAAATGGATTTCTATTCCTTTTATATCTAATCAACAAGCTAAATTAATTTATAAACTTTTTAGTGGTTTGTGTAGAATTTCTTTTTTCTCTTCAAATAATATAAATGATATGATAAATAACTCCAAAGCCAAGATTTCTAAGTTTGAATTAAGTTCTGTTATATATATGTTGGAATGTGGTTGTGGAATAAAATATATAGGGGAATCCAAATGTACATTACAAAAACGATATAATGATCATAAGACATTATATAAACGTGTATAGAAAGAAAATATATCTTCAGTAAATATGAATACTCCATCAATTATATTTGACCATAATAAAACATGTAATTATGGTTTTAAATTTAATAATAGAGATATAAAAATTATTCAAATTGAAAGGTGTAGTGAAAAACGTAAAATTAAAGAGGCAATGATGATATCTAGGAATAGAGGTGGTTTGATGAATAAACAATCAGCTAATATAAAGACAACAGAATTGTGGGAAATTTGAATAGATTGAATGATGGGTAATGCAAGTTTTTATTTTTTGTACGTTTGTATTAACAGTTGATAAAGATTGTCAGTGAAACAATTGAAAGTACTTCTGGTAAAGAATATATTATTTAATTTTGAATACTGTGTTAAATATATTTGTTTGAATTATTATTATATAATTTAAAAATACAGACATTTAATGGTTGTAGTTATATATATATATATATATATATGTTAATTCTAATGTTTTCACGGATAAAAGATGTCATATTATTATTACTATTTGCGGGATATTCCGTGTAGTGAAAAAGCTAAATGCTGACGTTTCAGTACAATATCAAGTACCTTCCTCAGAGCGTCCTCTTTCTCAAATCATAAGAATGCATGTGAGATTTAAAATCATTTTTATCGTTTTCTTTCTCCTCATATTTAAATTCTATTGGTTGAGAAGTTTTAAAATGTATTTTCTCTTCCAATAGTTTCTTCCAAATGTTGTTAATTTTCTTTAACTCACACCTTTCATTTATGCTCTTGGGCCTTTTAAAAATTTCTATAGCTTCTCTTAGCAATCTCTGGTCATATTGTTCAATTTTTGCTAAAATATTTGTTTTTTCAAAATTGATATCATGATTTGTTAATTTAATATGAGAATAAATAGCTGATGAATTGGATTTTTCTCTTACTGCCAGAATGTGTTCTTCCTTTCTAATATTTATTCTACGATTAGTCTGTCCTATATATGTATGTGGACAGACCCTACATGGAATTTCATACACACCATGACACTCCAAAGCAATTTTATCTTTAGGAAGAGGAAATATTTCACTAATTTTTTTATACGTAGTGTAAATTGTGTGAATATTATTATTCTTTAAAATGTTACCAATTCTATCAGTTACTCCTATAATATATGGCAAAATTGTCTTAATTTTTGATGTATCAAAATATTTTTCTTTTGATATGTATAAGCCCTATTAATAATTTTGTAATTAAAACCATTATGAAGAAGCATTTTATTAGTAGCAAAAAGGTCCCGGTGAAAATGGCTATCGTCAGAAAGTCTCTTTGTTCTATCCAATAATGTCTTTGCCACTGAAAATAGTTGTGCAGGATGGTGATGAGAGGAAAAATGCAGATATCTCCCAGTGTGTGTTGGTTTTATATATATACCATGGGATAAAGAACCATCTTCCCTTCTTTTAATCAAAACATCTAAAAAAGGTAATTGATTATTATTTTCTATTTCCATGGTAAATTTAATATTGTTGTGAAGAGAGTTTAAAAAATTAAAAAAGTCATCAAGAGCATGCTTACCATGAGGCCAAATAACAAAGGTATCATCAACATACCTCAGCCATATAGATGGTTTTTTAACTGCTAAAGTCAAAATTTTATTTTCCAAATCCTCCATAAAAATAGAAGCTAATGCTGGAGAAATTGGTGAACCCATAGCTAGACCTGATGTTTGTTTATACATCTGCCCATCAAAAACAAAACAAATGTATTCGATAAGCAGTGTTCAATCAAAACCACAACAAAATTAGGCAACTGAATATTTTTTAAAACTTGAATCGCTTCATTTACAGGTACACTAGTAAAAAGTGAAACAATGTCAAAACTTACCAAAATATCATTCTTAGTCAATTTAATATCCCGGATAAGCTCAAGAAAATGATTAGCATCTTTAACATATGATGACATCGTTGATAAATGCGGCTGTAAAAAAGAAGTCAAAAAACGAGCTAGTGTCTGTGTAGGTGAACCAACTGCACTTACAATCGGTCTCAATGGAATATCTGGCTTGTGAACTTTTGGTAAACCATATAATTTTGGATAAAAAGAAGATTTTTCCCTCGGAGTAAGCTGTATCTTTGTTTCTAAATCTAGATCAGTAGAATAAATTAATGCTTTCATTTTCTTTTCAATTAATGAAAGAAGAGCTTTGTTTGCTTTAAAAAATGACAAATCTATTACTATTCTTCCGGCAGATAAGGGTAATACTACAGTAATTTTAAATAAAGCTGATTATTTTAAAAAAATACATGATTTATTAAATGATAATATTTATAAAAAAATTTATAGAGATCCTATGACTTATCTTGAAAAGAAAACGAAAGCATTAATTTATTCTACTGATCTAGATTTAGAAACAAAGATACAGCTTACTCCGAGGGAAAAATCTTCTTTTTATCCAAAATTATATGGTTTACCAAAAGTTCACAAGCCAGATATTCCATTGAGACCGATTGTAAGTGCAGTTGGTTCACCTACACAGACACTAGCTCGTTTTTTGACTTCTTTTTTACAGCCGCATTTATCAACGATGTCATCATATGTTAAAGGTGCTAATCATTTTCTTGAGCTTATCCGGGATATTAAATTGACACCAGTAAGTTTTGACATTGTTTCACTTTTTACTAGTGTACCTGTAAATGAAGCGATTCAAGTTTTAAAAAATATTCAGTTGCCTAATTTTGTTGTGGTTTTGATTGAACACTGCTTATCGAATACATTTTTTTGTTTTTGATGGGCAGATGTATAAACAAACATTAGGTCTAGCTATGGGTTCACCAATTTTTCCAGCATTAGCTTCTATTTTTATGGAGGATTTGAAAAATAAAATTTTGACTTTAGCAGTTAAAAATCCATCTATATGGCTGAGGTATGTTGATGATACCTTTGTTATTTGGCCTCATGGTAAGCATGCTCTTGATGACTTTTTTAATTTTTTAAACTCTCTTCACAACAATATTAAATTTACCATGGAAATAGAAAATAATAATCAATTACCTTTTTTAGATGTTTTGATTAAAAGAAGGGAAGATGATTCTTTATCTTATGGTATATATAAAAAACCAACACACACTGGGAGATATCTGCATTTTTTCTCTCATCACCATTCTGCACAACTATTTTCAGTGGCAAAGACATTATTGGATAGAACAAAGAGACTTTCTGATGATAGCCATTTTCACCAGGACCTTTTTGCTACTAATAAAATGCTTCTTCATAATGGTTTTAATTACAAAATTATTAATAGGGCTTATACATATCAAAAGAAAAAAAGATTTTGATACATCAAAAATTAAGACAATTTTGCCATATATTAAAGGAGTAACTGATAGAATTGGTAACATTTTAAAGAATAATAATATTCACACAATTTACACTACTTATAAAAAAATTAGTGAAATATTTCCTCTTCCTAAAGATAAAATTGCTTTGGAGTGTCATGGTGTGTATGAAATTCCATGTAGGGTCTGTCCACATACATATATAGGACAGACTAATCGTTGAATAAATATTAGAAAGGAAGAACACATTCTGGCAGTGAGAGAAAAATCCAATTCATCAGCTATTTATTCTCATATTAAATTAACAAATCATGATATCAATTTTGAAAAAACAAATATTTTAGCAAAAATTGAACAATATGACCAGAGATTGCTAAGAGAAGCTATAGAAATTTTTAAAAGGCCCAAGAGCATAAATGAAAGGTGTGAGTTAAAGAAAATTAACAACATTTGGAAGAAACTATTGGAAGAGAAAATAAATTTTAAAACTTCTCAACCAATAGAATTTAAATATGAGGAGAAAGAAAACGATAAAAACGATTTTAAATCTCACATGCATTCTTATGATTTGAGAAAGAGGACACTCTGAGGAAGGTACTTGATATTGTACTGAAACATCAGCATTTAGCTTTTTCACTACACGGAATATCCCGCAAATAGTAATAATATATATATAATAAAAATAATAAATATAATGGTTATTACCTATTATACACAGTCTTTCAATCCACAGAAGTACTTTCGGTTAATTACTTAACCCTCTTCAATTGCCGTTAAATTCAAAAAACATAATGAAAGTAAATGTCATCAACTCAAATCCCAAAATTCCAAAATTGTAACATTATCGGCTTATCTATTAATCATATTCATTTTATTTCTATTTATGAAAATTGCCTCCTTAATTTTTTTTTATTGTTGTTTCTTTCTTCATGAAGAATCTTAACAATTTCAAGATCGAACTTAAATTTATATTTACATGTTCATTCATGTTACAAGAAAACTGACACAGTCATAAAATCATTATTATTATTATTATTTTATATTTGCATAACAATTGATTCTCCTTTAATCTTTTTTCTATAGTGAATATTGATTCACTTATATATGATAACATACTATAACGGTCGACAGAACCTCACATACCTATCTGCTTGGCCAGGGCACCACTAGGCTGTTAGAACCTACAAAATTTATAAAGGCAGCAAATACATATAGATGAGGTTCAACTTTTATCGAACCAAAAACCTCAGTCACTAGCTCAGGGAGAAACTAAGCTTAAAATATCACTCTGAATATTTAAAATTTCTAATTCTTGATTTTAAAAAATATTATTAATATATATATATATATATAAATAAATTACTGCCAAAAATTAAACCAACATTTTTATTATAACACACATACATTAAAAGGAAATATTTCTGAAAGAGTTAATGATTAAATATATTTAATTTATATAAATGCATAGATGGATGCATTTAATAGATTTAATACAATTTTAATATTCTACTAAGCATAAATACACTACATAGAATACACATATAACTAACCCAATCCCTTTTAACCTTATGCTAAAATCTTACATTTAAATCAATGCTAGCTTACTGACATATTGATGTGACCAATGAAAAATGAGACTGTTAGTGTAACACAATCATGCTGACAGGAATTTACATCTATAACATGATATCATTAGAGAAATAATGAATCATGGTGGGATGGAATGAACATCTTTCCCATGATCCTTAATAAATTTCACCAACAGATAGGAACAATCCTCTGCCCAATTGGCAATACAAAATGAAATTATTTGAAATATATCTAAAGAGATGCTCTACAAATAGGGAAATAGGGAAAGTGGTCTTTTCCAGCTTACTGTCCCAACCAGAGTTTACAAAAATCAATGGCATAGGAAAGACATACAACAATTGGAAACACAATGGCTACCCTTTTGGGCCATATATTCAGGTGGGTATTATGCCCTGTATTCTAACACACCACAAGTTAATGAGTATCCAAAGCACCTACCCAGATTACATTGACATAAAACATCCATACATCTCTCCACCAGTACCAATTCAACTACAAAACAATTAGCCCAAAATTAACAAACTTAAACTAACATAATCTTACGAATCTATGCAAGCATTTATATCTATTTTAAATTATTAATTTAAAATAAATTTACAAGAATGGAAATGATATTAAATACATATATAAAAAATATAAAAAATAATTAAAAAATTTAGTCAGATAAGAGATTTCTTTTAAAAAATAAGTAATGTTTAAAATTACTACTTGAAAAGTTTGTATTATACTTTCCAATGTTGTAGGTTTATTGAAGTCCATCTTTGCAGTCCTTAATACATCACACAACTGTGTTCACAGTTCCTTCCATTCCATATTGATATTGGTCTAGGTGGATATGAATCCATTGCTGGCCAGTTTCCAGAAACCTTCATACTGGAGACTGCCTCAACTGGTGCAAATATGGGAACTGTAATTTATTGCATGACCCCTCCATTTTGGACATCCACAATATACATATAAAATATATTTCAATAATACGCAATCAGCAAAAGTAATCCAAATCAAACTTTACTTAAAAATTTTATTTTTATATCACTTTGAATTCTTCTCATCAAATTCCAGGATCAACCTTGCCTGACTTGGGGCTATTTTTATTGATGATGATGACTTTTCTCTATGGACCATGTGTTCATTTTCATTTTTATTGCCCATCTTTCTTTAGAGTGGGAACTCAAAATTTTACCACTAGTATTTTATAACTTATCTCTTATCTGACTTTATGCCCAAGGGCCTGTTTGCTATTACGTCAAGACAGAAAATCATTTCCATTCTAAGATGAAAAATAACTTTTAACTTTAACTAATTAACAGCTTTTTTTTATTATTCTTTTATATTAAAACAATCTGCTTTAAATAATTATATAATTAGTTTGCCATCTGTGCATTATATATATTAATTTTAAAAAAATTTCCCCCCCTTTTTTATATATTTTTATTTGAGGATGAGTTTATTTATAGATCTTCTCCACTTTTATTTAAAAGAGATGTAACAATACATCTAATAATATTTGATAAACAACATTACTTTTTTGCTTGAAAGTGTATGACACTTTTAGAATTATTCACCAAACTTATTAACTTTATTTGTAACACAAAATGAACTATTTAACACATCCTTATATACATCCTTAAAATTTTTCACTTGAGCATTTGATATATGTGGAATATATATATCCATTTTTTATTATTAATTTTCAACTCCTTTAAATTATTATATATTTTTTTTAAATTGACATAAAGTAGTATTAATCTGTTCAATTTTATAACCAACTTCAAGCAATAACTTTGCAAATATTTTTACCTCCATATGTTATAGCATTGGCCAGGAGGCGAACCTGCAACCACCTGTTTGCTTGCAAGGAGGCTGCGCTGACCTCTTGGCTAACAACGCTTGACAATATTTTTTAATTTATATACAGATATGCTTACGTTTGCACGTGTCCTTGAAACATAAATAATTCTCAAAATTCATTTTATACTGAAGTAGCACACTTTAGTTAGCCCAGATTACACCCTTTTACAAATGTCTTTATCATTAGTTCAATATTTATTTTATATAATATTATGACAGTTTGTTCTGCAAGTGGCAAATGTCTTGTGCTTATACCTTTTACATTATTCACTTTAGACAATGATGATGATGTTTATCATTGCTTCGCATAGTTTAGTGTAGTAGTGGAGCAGCTGTTTGTGGAGCTCAAGATCCACAGATCACAGTCTGGCTCTATCTAGTCCAGTTCTCAACCTTCTTCTGAACACCCAAGAAATAAACTGTTTGATCATTTATTAGTACTAATAATCTGTTTGAACTTAACTTATCCCCAATGATGGACTTAAGTACAGGGTCATTAGATCAGATTTAGAACATAATATAAGCTGACCAATGATGCAAAATAGCAAATACTTCAAATATCCAAATCAACATTATTAAACCAGTAAATCCAATGGTTCATAAGGTAGGGAGACTTGCTATAAAGCTGAGGTCCATTTGAGAAAGATACTAATATTTACTGAGTAACATTTAGAACAGTAATTCACCAATTTAAAATTACTTTGCCAGTGACACCCTTTGTCTATTATTTTCAGAATTCAATTAGAGATCCTCAACATTAGAGTAAGAAGATTCTGGTGGCAAATAGTATTGGATTTTTCACAAGGAAAACCTATTAGAATGATTCATGATTTTCCTTCAACCAGTTGCTAGTTACTCCCAATAACTACTATATATTTGTAATTTACCACTCATAATGGGTAGCAAATTCACAATTGTTATAATTATATTATTTATATAAACAGTTGCAATAAATGTTTTGACAAAATTTTAATTAAATCTCATTTATTTATTCACTAGACAACATTCTTCACCAAAGTGGTATATTTACATATATATAAACAAAATACACTAGAATAACTCTACAAAATTAAAAATGCCTATATAAAATTTTTAAAATGATTTCTTTGCTATAACCAGCTTATGGCTTCTTCCACCATCTTGAGTAGCAATACATTAACCCTACCGAATTTCACTATTTTTCTGATATTTCTGATGTTTTTCTTTGTCTCACACCTCAATGTAAAATATATGATAAAATGATTATTACTTATCAGAAAATAATAAATTTGACTTCATTTGATAGATATTTTTGTTTACTACTGAAATAAATTTAAATGTTCACATTTTGTGTCTGTAAATATTAAAAAAATGAAATTATATTCAAAACAAAGAGTTTACACGTCATCGTTTCTAGAAAGATTATTTTCAGTTTACAAAATTAATGAATTTTTGTTTTTTATTTTGTTTTTAAATTTCCAAATGAATATTTATTTATTTCTCTTATATTTAATGAATTATACTTTAAAAGTTTAAATATTTTGAATATTTATTGCAAAATTGTGATATTTTCTTACTCATAAATATAAAGTAAATTGTTTACATCAAAGCTAGTCTTGTAAATTACTTCAAGCCATATTTACATTAACTGCTAATATAACATTATATTTTTGAAAATAAAGTATTTCAAATCAAAATAAGTTATTAATAATTTATGTTTCTTAATATCTAATAAATATAGTGTAAATTATTTTTAAAAAAATATCTAAAACCGTAATAAACTCAGAAATATGTTTTTGCATCATTGGAACTACAATGTCATAAAATGCTGAATGTTTTACAGCCTTGGCAACAGACAATGACTAAACATGCAGGGCAGGGCTTATGTCTATTGTAAGAGTGGGAATTTTGAATTTTGCATCTTTTAGCGCAAATTTTTCAGGCGAAAATTTATTATAATAAAATATACTGTTTTATATGCATTTTAATATATAATGTTTACGAAAAAATTCATCAGTGGATGAATTGGCCAAAAGGCAATTTTCTGTTGTCCTGAAATAGATTAAGGTTAATATTTAAATCTCATTAAAGATATCAGGGAAACTAAATGTGCATTAAAAAAGAGAGTTAGGGAGCATGAATTATTATATAAGTTATGTTGTTCTGTGGATAGGGATAAATCTGTTTTTGCAGAACATGCAGTGATTTGTAGTGGAGAATTCTGCTTTGATAGAGTTTTTGTTTTGCATGTGGAAAATAATTTGAAAAAAAAGAAAAATTAAAGAGTCATATTTTATAAATAGTACTGATGTCTTGAAAAAACAGTATAATTGTGTTAATATTCACAATTTATGAAAATTTGGCCATTCACATGAAAATGTTACTGTTGTGTGACTTTAATGAGATTTAAATATTAACATTGTATTGCTACTTAAGATGGTGGAAGAAGCCATATGTTGCCTATAACAAAGAAATTTTTTTTAAAATTTTATATAGGCATTTTTACTTCTGTAGAGTTATTCTAGTGTATTTTGTTTATTATATTTCTATCACTTGATATTATGTATATATAATTCAATCTTTGTGGACAAGTTGCAATCTTTGGGCTATATAAATATATGTGTTCATTAATAAAGGTGGGATTCCACCTCTATTGCTAAAAGGTGATTATCTTCACAACAGTTTGAAATTCTTGATTGTTATCTCTATTGGGATTGTCTAAGCATTGAATGGTTTCTATTGTTACTTATAAACCCATTTAGCCTTGAGCATTATTACACTTATTATTTAAATAATAATTTTGGTGCAATTTGAAAATTATCATTGCAATTTGTAATGTTATAACTGACTATTTATTAGTCTGCATTCAGAACAGGTTATATTTACCTGTTTAAGAAGGTTTATTTAAACTTCTTTCTATCAATAAATTCAATCTCTATGGTCAAGGTACAGTCTTAGTGTCTATATAAATATATGGGTTCATTAATAGAGGAGGATTCCACCTCTATTGCTAAAAGGAAATTGCCTAGACATTGGGTGTATATATATATATATATATATATATATATATATATATATATATATATATATATATATATATATATATATATATATATATATATCACATTACTCCAGCAAATGGTTAAAATTAATCAGTAGAACATCAGAAATATGTTGTCAAGGTAATATTGAGTTAATAAATGGAAATCCACTTATTATCAGAATCTAAATCTTAAATAGACTTAGAGTGACAGTAATTGATTGTGAGGATTTACATATAATAACTGCTTAGCGATGTGCGCTCATGGTTTATTATCTTTAAATCATTGATTAATAATTTGTTTGAAATATTTACCTTCATGCAGTTTATCCTGGCTTATTTAAGAAAAATTAAAACTTCTACATAGATTTAATTTTAATCGTCTGTGCATTGTTTTGATAACAGATTACTAACACTCAATCAGTTAATTTTAAGCATTGATTGGATATCTCTGCACTTATGGTTTATTATATTTAAATCATTGGGTAATAATTTGTTTGAAAAGTTATAAAAATGATTATTTATTAATCTATTTCAATGAGTTTATTCTGGCCTGTTTAATGCTGTTTGTTTAAAATTTTAGGCAGATTTAAACTCAATCTGTTTAAAACAAATGTTATCACTTAAGATCTGTTTAAGATTTTAGATTCTGATAACAAGTGACCAATTTAATATTCTGTATTTTCCAGTATATATAACACACTTTTTCCACCTCAAAATATGTCTAAAATATAGAGTGTATCTTATGCAGTAGTAATCAAAACTATGAGTTGAAATTTCAGTGTCTAAAACTTCTGGTTTATATTAATATACAACATAAGTATTCTATTGTATTTTGTCCTTTTGTGAAACAGTGGTTTCAAATAAATCATTTCATAGTTCTGTAAAGGTAATAAGTTGCACAATATATTTATGTTTCATTACTGAAAGAGGAAGCATTCCAGTAAAAGAGTTCAGATTCACTGACATCTCATGGTTGTGGTGCACCCATTATGCACTTGCATGATCACACTCCAACAATTCACTGAACAGAAAGTCACAGAACAGAAGCTGTGAAAAATAAAATCAACCAACTGAAAACTCAATTAGCTGTAAATTCCAGATGGTTAATGAGCCAGTTTCAACCTTTAGATATCTGCATTAATAAGCCCAATTAAAGGTTTCATGAAGGATAACTGGAACAGTTAGATGCAGTCTTCAGATTTTGAAATGACACCATCAAGAAGAAACCTAATATTTCACATATTTGTGAATGTGTCAAAACTTCATGGGATACCGTGAAACATGAGACAGTTGTAAAGTCATTTAAGAAATGTGGAATTAGTACATTACTTGATGGCACAGAGGATGATTTGTTAAACAAAGACTTAGTTTCTGAAGAAGAAGCTTCAAGTGATTGTTCATTTAGTGGCTTTGGGGATGAATTTATGGGTTTTTTAGCATGAAGATTAAAAGGTACCTAATAATTAGAGTGATCCATACTTCCATTTTTGTTAGATATAAATAACCGTAAAATTAGTACAGTAAATCATTATGGAAATTCATGGAAAAATATAAGAATTTTTTTTTTCTTAAAAATGTATGTAAAAAATGTGAGTGGGTCTTATATACTACTGCAACTTATACACTGGTAAATACAGTAATTGTTACTTTTTATTATTCATTACTATTTACCTTTTGACCTTTTTTTATGTTCATCTAATAATTCTTGCAGCAATTTCTAAGATTCTAAAGCTTCATTTATTTTTATTTTATTATTTTAATGCACAAACATTTCTCATAAAACTTCTATAAAATGTTTCAGATTAGGAATCACTTAGTTGTACTCTTTTTTCGATCTTAATATTTTTGGTGTCATCATGTAGTCAAGTCATTTTTATTGCATTGTCATGCATATTTTTGATACCCGGTATCTATGCCTTGATGCACCAAAGCTTTAATTATATATATATATATATATATATATGCATCAAAATTCTCTGGAATAAACTCTATAATATTAAATGTACCATTATAAAAAAAATCAATAATAGCTATAACTATTAAAGATATTTTTATATTGGTATATTGAATATTATAGACTTTATTCCAGAGTATTTCAATTATTATATTTATTTTATCGATTTATATATATGAGTGTGATATTTACATATCAGACAGATTTTGAATATGACCTAAATCACTTTGAAATTATATCTATATATTACAAGGCAAAGAATTTATCTTATTTTTAATTAACACTAAATTAATTTTATAAAAGTAAATAATAAATTCGTATAGCCGATATATACTTATGCAAATTTAAATGGAAGGGACCATTTCCTGTGAACCATTAATAAACAGTACTCATACATCAATAAATATTAATAAAGAACAACTGGCCACTTATTCTTTAAGTTTTGATATATTTAAATGAACATTCATTGATGTTGCTGGAAATTGAGTGTGATAATTACATATGAGACAGATTTTAAATAAGGCTTAAATTAGTTTGAAATTCGGGTAAAGAATTTATATTATTTATAATAACCTAAAATATTAATATTAAGTTAATTTTATAAATGTAAATATATATTATATGTAGATATAATTTCAAAATGATTTAAGCCATATTTAAAATCTAGCTGACATATAAATATCACATTCAATTTTCAACATTGTAAACAATGTTAATGTGTGTAGATGTTTTAGATGAAAATATTTAATGTGGGGAGTTATCCATTTATAATTACTTAATTAGAAAGCAGTTTACCTAGGTAAGTAGCTAATGAGAGTCAAATTCCTCAGCCCAAGAGTTGTGTCAAGCATTGGTGGTCAAGGGGTCAGTGACAGCTGCTTTACAAGCAGTTGTCCTGGGTTAGCAGTTTTGCTTCCCGGTTGATGCTATGACACATGAGAAAAAAAAGTAATACTGTCAAGCTGATGGCATTCAAAAGAAGTACCCCGCTTTTGAATGCCACTCTAGATCAAATATAGAGAGTAAAGCACTGCAGTTTACATTTGTAGAGGTAAGAAATCAAAATATATACATGCACAGATATATATATACACACATAGGTATGTCTGTGTGTCTGTTTTTTATACTGTTAAATTTTAAATAAAACTTCAATATTTTTAGCAAATGTACTATTATAAAAAAACAATCCAAACATGACAAGCCAATATTTATTTATTTTTTCTCAAGTGTCATAGCATCAGCCGGGACATGAACCCGCTAACCCGGGACAACTGCTTGTAATGCACCTGTCGCTGACCTCTCGACCACCAATGCAAAAAGGGATATGAACTATTGTTTATTATAAATATTTTTAAAGTGTTTATTTGAAAGTTCCCGGTGGTGGTATTTTGAGGCATTTTACTTGTAACTACGTGATGAAAGTAATCAAACATTTGTTTATAAATTTTTAAGATAAATGCATAAATTTAAGACAAAAATCATTTTTATCTATGATTAATCCAGTGCAAAGAAGAAGATTTCTCTGAGTACCAGTTTCTCTTATCCATAACCTTTCTTCTCTCATCACTAGAAAGTTTCTTATTCTAACATTTAAATATGATCTTTTCCTATATCGTTTACAACATCTTGGTGTTCACTTTAAGACTTTAATTGTCCATCTATTGTTATTTTTTCCAGCTTTCTTCATATCCTTTCATTTGAGTAATTTATAGTGTATCTATATATAAAAATTTGATCTAATTAATGGTCATTTATTATGGCTTAAAATCTGTTTTCCCCATTTTATTTCCTACTATTTTTGAAGCGATGAAATAAACTTTTTAATCTTTAAAAGAAAATTAATTTTTAATTGCAATAAAAAAAATTCCATTAAATAAATTATACATTAATAAACTTTTAAATTATAATTTAATTAAACATGTTTTTTTAATGTATATATAATCATTCATTATTTAAAATCACCTACTTTAAATAAATCACATTGTTATTTTAATTTATAAAATTAATAATATTAAATTATACAAATTATCTGCAAATTGGAAATCATTTTTAATTTTTTTTGTATAATTCATGCCCACCTACATATATGCGTATTGAAATAATGCCTGGGTGCCACGTATTGTATTTACAAGGATAATTCGGAAATAAAAGGTAAGAAGTCACTGCTGTCAAATGCAGAGTAATGTAAGCAAGATAAGTCATGTGATATTCAAAATTGTTTATAAATAAGACCAGGGGTCCTCAACCTTTTTGCACTTAAGAGCACATTCTATAATACCGGCCAGGTGGCGGGCACCATTTATTTTTTCAATGTAAATTTATAGTAGGATATTGTTAATAATACACATAATGTACAAAAAAATATTTATTTCAAAAATAAAATTTTAACATATAATTAACGTTTATATTTTTATGCTGTAAAAGTATAGTATGCCCTACAATTTGATTACAATATAATACAATAATTTATAAAAAAAATTTAAAAATTAAATTTATTTGTATCAGATAAATAATTTTTTATCATGTTCGATAGCGGCGGGCACACGTAAAATGGTCTGCGAGCGCCATGGTGCTCGCAGGCATAGGGTTGGGGACCCCTGAGTAAGACCATTAAAATATAAGACTGCTGAAGAGAATATCAAAAATACATTTTATTATAATATATTCAAATTTGTAATCAAAATGTGGTAAAAAAAATTTTTGATTGGTAATTGGAACCATAAATTCAGCATTCACATTTATCATATTTCTCCCATTATAAGTGAAATTTTTGATGGATATGGTCTAGATACCTGAAAAAAATTCCTAAACCTATTTATGTTCTTAAAAAAAATCCATATTCACTGAACTGACCATGTGCAATATAATATTAAACAAAGGCAAAACTCTCCATACAGTAGTGCCACCTTGTGCCAAACAGAGTAATCAATGGATGCCAAAAGGTGGCACTACTGTATGGAGAGTTTTGCCTTTGTTTACAACAATTATGTGCTAGTATAGAGATGGTGATCATGTGATGTTTAGTGGTTCACTACAATATTACTACAATCACAATTATTATTTCATTTTTATTTAACATTAATAATAAAAATAAAACAATACTATGCAATTCTAAGGTGTAAGTAATTTTCTTATACTGAATATTTCTTATATAAGTAATTAGAGGGTTTGAACTCAGGATTTTTCAGTCTATTCATCCTCCACTTCATTTCAAGCAACTGATACACATGATCCCATGTGAGGAAAGTACATTATCCCCAATATATGTATTTCATGCAGAATCAGTACTCATCAACTAGGCCAGATCATAATCTTCCACACACATATACACAATTACTGCTCAATTTACACTAGGATAGCAATCAATGGGAAGGCTTCAATCTTCTCACTGTTCCAATTATTCAACCATCCATTTAATGAAAAACTGACAATGCATGCTGCTTTTGCATGAATTATGTATATTGGGGATCGTGTATCTTTTTTGCATGTGTGTGATCATGTATATCAGATGCTGAGATGGATTGGAGGATTAATAGACTGAAAAATTCTGAGTACAAATCGCTCTAATTAAATAAAACAATGTTATGCATATAGCAAAAAGAGAATGACCTACAATGAAATGGATAGTCTGTATCATCACAATAAGAGGAGATTATTCTGTAGAAATGGTATCTGTATGATTTCAAGTGACTGATGTTAACTTGAGAACAACCAATCATAATAACAATAAATATTTATATTAAAGTCCTTTTCTGCACCTGATCAGCATATCATTCATCTAACCTACTCACATATAACCATTTTTATTGAGGATTTGATGCAGTTCGAAGACACATTCAGTAAGTATAGAAACTATTTATTTCATTATAAGTCTACCAATTCTTATCATAAGCATAATATTGTTTTATTTTCTATTAGTAGTATTAAATATCAATGAACTAATATTTGTAATTTTATTAATATTTAGAGTCTACATATTTAAATATGAAAGCCAATAAATATATTTTGATCAATATGGTTGCAGCAAGTAAAATCAAGATCTATATAATCAGTTATTGTTGAAGTTTATTTCATCAATCGCCTCTCTCATCTCCTATGAATTGAATAATCGAAGATTACAACAAACATTTTTTGTATTTAACTTTTAGAATTTTTTTTTTTTTTTACAAATGCTTAATTGTGATTTCTACAATTTTATTCCTTATACGTAGTTGTATCTCATATGATAAGATATTAACATTAAACAAGTAATATTTGTCACACACACACACATAGACACGAAGTTGAACACATAATATTAAACTTATATAATAAATAACAATAATTCAAATTTAAAAGATTCAGTCAATTTTGCAAATTGAGCAATTTTTTTAAAAGAACTAAGCCAATACTTGATTAGAAATCTAAAACTTATTCACTTTGGTAAATAGATATTTATGGAAAATAGATTTGTAAATTATTAACTATAATAGATGTAAGGCTTCTGAAAAGGCTCTCATTTTTTTAATTGGTTGCTTTAACATTTTTTTTTCATATTTAATGTAAATTAAATAAAAGATTTTAATATAATGTAAATAAATGTGATTATAGTGGATTTGAACACAGACTTTCAAATCTCCTATAATTACATTTAAACACCAAGTATATGAATTACGCTTGTATTTCAAACATTATAAATAAATGTGAGAAATTCACAATTGAAAAATTGAAAAAAAAAAAAAGGAGCAACCTGGACTGTTTGGTACACTTCAGAATTGTACCCGTCAAGGTATTAATAAAGCTAAAATAATAAAATTAAATTAAAATTTCAATTTTTAAATATACCTGTTATATTTGATATGTGAATTTGTCAGCATTATGGATAACTATAAAAATTACAATTTATCAATATCGGAATTACTTCCTTCACATAAAATATGCTTTATAATAAAAATTATGGATTATTAAATACAAAGGATGTAATTACTTCATTTGCATAAAATGCTTGTAATATAAATGATCATTTAGTTAGGTATACTTATTTATTTATAAAAACAAATTTAAAGGTTTTTCTATCAATTTTCAATTGTAAATTTAATAACATCGCAGATAAACCTAATAGTTTTTGTTTAATTGGTTGTGAATTTGATACATGACAGCCTTATGGACAAACATAAATTCACATGGATTTTACATATATATAGATGATTCATTATGTTTGTCCATACTTACATAGTCCAAAAGCTGTTAGGGCAGTATTAAAGCTGTTGATGAGAGAATTCCACTCATATCTATGATCATCAAATCCACCTGCCTATAATGTTGGGCCTAGAAAAAGAAATTTATTTGGAACTTCATTAGAAGTTTGTTTTTCACATCATAATTATTTGATTGTTTGAAAGAAATGAGTATTGGATGGTGGGTTAATGGTAAATCTGATCTATTTAATGATTTTTCATAGATTTTTCTGTGAGCCACTTTTTTTTTTGACATCTGATAAAGGAATATATGAAAGAATATTGTACCAGTCAAAACATGTTTATCCATCTAACATGAGCTGGAACTCACAAAATGTACTTCAAACCCACTCAAGCCCGAGATTTAGATCAGGGACCAGCCTGGATTCGAACCCACTCTCTAAGACCCAGATCTAACACCTAATGAATAACATAGTAGTGATGGCACAAGAGAATTAATTTTAAATCCAGTCGACTAGCAAAGCTGAGCAAAACAATGAGACATCTATTAGCTATGACTAAACTAAAATATATATAAGCAGGCTTTTACTTTTGGAAGTGGAGAAAAGAAGGAATCCGAACTACTCAAATAAGTTAGCCAATAAAATATATTTTAATATACTGACAAATTATTATACATTTATAAATTAAGTACATTAGTATATGCTTGAATGAGCAAGCGGTAGATAATTACATAGTGTCATAGATGCTATTATTTCTCATATGCTCTTTATTAGCTAAATAATATATTACAAATAAACACACATCTTTGGTGGGTCCAATATTAAGATGCCAATCGAATATTAGAAAGAATTACATAATACTGCCATTAACGCTTTGATTTATGGTTCAGAAACATGGTGACTAACATATATTCTTCTAGGAGCATTCCGAAATTCATTATACATATGATATAAACTATTTTCATGCCATTGAGGTCATAAAAATAAACGAAATATATTTGAAAGATTATATTTGAATCTATGACAAAATATTTAATGAAAAATTATTTTAACAATTAGTAAGACGAACGCTTTATTTTCCCCAAGGCATATATACTCTTAAATACAGAAATAAGATACCGATGGTGGGATTTTATAAGACTGAAATAAATTTAACTAATAAAATAGAAGTAGTTGGCATTTATATATATTTTAAGCAGAGTGCAATTTTAATATTAGAGCATTAAAACTGGGTCATGAAGCAAAAAAAATAATAATACGAAGAAGTTTGCAGTGCTGATATAATAGCCTAAAAATAACTAAGAGAAAAAGGTCGTGCATCTGAACAAGAATGAAGTGGATAGGCATAGCATGTGCCAGACTTAGGGAATCACCACCAGAGGCCTTTTTATATGAAGAAAGTGGATCGGCATAGCATGTGCCAAACTTAGGGATCACCACCAGAGGCCTTTTTATACGAAGAAAGTAGTTGTGCATAGCATGTGCCAAACTTACAGGATCACTGCCAGAGGCATTTTAGTGAAATAAATCTATGGGTTCAAACTTGTCGCAACCCCCAGATTTAGAAGCACATATAAATAAACATGAAGATAAGGCCAAATGTCAGCAATACCAGTAATGACAAATGTCACTAATGGCATGAAATATAATTTACTGCTTTAAAATAGATGACCCTTATTTGAATGCTATAATTTATATAAATAATATCACTATGCAGTTATATATATATTGTAACAGTCAGAATCGTCTATCTCGCTAACACACTGCAGAATTCAAACCCCAGACACGAAACTGAACATTCTAGGAGGGGTTGCCTTCTAGATATACTAAGTTCGAATCTAAAGTCCAAATTTCACAGTGCCATCTACATGATAACGCATCTGATGCCACTACTAGTACAACCTTTGACCGGTGCCTGGTGGTCAGGGAGAAACAAAAGACTCTATACTAAAAGAAGTTTGGGTGGCTAATTAATGTCTATGGATTTACAAAAGAAATGCAGAAAATATATCTATATATAGACCGAGATAGTGATAGGAATCAATAAAATAAGATATCAAATTTAATTTTAAATAATTTCACAAAATTTATTTATATAAATTATATATATAATGCCACTGTCTGCTTATATGAGACAGGGACACATATTAAATAATTGTTGGCATTAGATTCCAATAAATGACAAAAGGTTTTAAAGCAAAGTGATATATTCTATTCCTTGGATTAATAGCATTACGATAATGTGCTTGACGAGATAGGAACATGTGCGAGGTGCTTTGAGCAATTATACAAGTTTAAGAAAATATTTGATAAGTGTTCTAAAATATTTATTGATTTCAAGAACAGCATGGACAAAAGCTTACTAAGCAACAAAGTGGGAATGTGATCAAAGCATTTATTCGATAATAATAATAATGTTATATTGGGAGGTCAGTATTTCTGATAATGAATTTATTAAAGTTGGAGGGTGTGACACATTTAAGTCACGGATCCTTTGTAAAATAAATATAAAATAAAACAATATTGAATATCCGGAATGATTACGGAGGACATCTCGCCGCTAACCCATAGGAAAGTATTTTATGAACAGCCAAAACTTAGCGACTGTGTGACAATTGCATTTAATTCCCAGGTGTGTCATTTGGGGATACACTCTGCCTGGAAACCGCAAGCAAAGAGAATGGACTTGGCCATGTAAATCCTTGGAAAAGTAAAACAAAGGAGTATCAACAACCAATTCATGTACCAGCAATACGAGACTAGTGTATATAAAACATACTGAATGGGTTTTACTTGGATTAAGAGAAATGCCCAATCAAATTCCCCGAAATTCATTTAAAAGGGTCCGCACATTCTCGACATCAATGATGAACTTTGTAATTAAAGTAGAACACGGTAATTAAAATAGGAAAATGCACACTTGCGGGTTTGAAAAGTAAGTATAGATTTATATACGCAATCATGCATTAGGGGACACATTTAATCATTGACCTCGCACATACTCTCATATTAGATTAAAATCAATAACATGTAGATTTTAAACTATGTGATTATGTTATATATTAAAGAATAGAATCACCCTCGAACGAGTGATTTGCAAGATAATAAAATTGGAAAATTATTTAGAAATTTAAAATATGCCTTCATAGCGGCATCTTATTTTCATCAAAGGGAATAATTCACTTGGTCAAAGACGATTCTGACACATTATCATAATAAAATAACAGAAAGCTTAATCAATAGAAAATATTAACCCAAGGATAGAGAGCAAAAGGTTGAGTATATTTAAACATGTTAAAGAAATACATAATGAAGTTATGTGAAATATCAGAAAACAATTTAAAATAGCTATAGCATGTTAGTTATCACAAGAGCTCTTGGGTTAATTTAGGGTTACCTCTGGAGAAGCATTTTAGGTAGATTGATGGTCGGCAGGTTTTTATATAATTTAACAGCAAAATCTGGAAATGTTCATATTTTTGGCAGCAGCAGCAGTTCCGGGGTTCCTTGTGTGATAACTTCCGATGGTCTACAGCAGCATATGAACATTCTGGAGAGAAATAGCCTTCTCGTGCTCCACTCTGTCATGTCAAGATTTACAAATTACTACAATAATTTTGGTTAGAAATATTAGACAGAATGATTTCTCTTGGAAACATTAGAATGGAGAACAAAAGAAAACCCTTCCTTTTATATTAGAAATTAACAATAGAACTGCCCTGGAGCATTACAAAAATATATCGGACTTATCAGCTGTAATTAAATCTATCTGAATGTCTAAAGGAATTCAACATTAATTAATTTATTTTGTTAATTTCCCTGTCGACATTTGAATTACAAACTAGATTTAATTAAAAATTACTTTTACTAATTAAAAAAAACCTTAGGTGGATATCTGCTGTTTTTAGATAAAATTATATAACATTAACTAATTAAACTATTGTCCCTCATTTATTTTAACAGAAATATTTGGAATGACTTTTATTAAATTAAACAAAAATTACTTTACTTTTAAATTGCAATATTTGAATCTATTTACTAAACGAATATTTGATAAATGAATTTTATTTTAAATCAAAAATATATTATGACAGTAATATATCTTTGTAAATAGATTCAAACAAAATAACTTTAACAATTTATAAATTTGATATGTTTTAAAATGCATATCATAGTGTGTGCGCAATTACAACTTATATAACCTACTTTTTAATAAATCAAAATTATGTGATCATATACATAATCTATAATCTTTTATTTATTTGGGAATGAGTTATATATATAATACAAGCATTGTATTCGTGGTTTAAAATTAGGTGGGATTTTGGTATATAAGCGTATTGCAGACACACTACGATAGATTGGGGTTCAAACTAAGGTATGAGGGTAGGAAATAGGTGAGAAAAGGTGAAATGAAGATCTGCAAAGCAGACCTTACTGTTTCAATATATAGAGAGAGATATTTAGATTAATAAAATAGTAAAAAAAAACATTAAGATTTACCCCCCATCCCTTTTCTGATATTTAAAATAATTCAATCCCACCTTCGTGATTTTTATAATAACTGGAATTTATAAGTATATTTTACGAGTAAATAAAAAAAGCAGTTATATAGAAAATAATTAATCGGTCACCTTTTCAGAATTGAATAAAAACAACATTTTAAAAGATTTCAAAGTGTTAATTAGCTTAAGTTCTGGATTTACCCCGGGTAGAAAATCCAGAGTTAAACAAATATATTTTTATAATAAACCAACATAAAATGTTGGTTCATAAAAACAAACCGGTGAACATGTTAATTTATAATGCATTATACATATATTTAAAGGGGACATTAATAAAAACTTAATAATGGAAATTTAATTGAAAGACAAAAAGGATTTTAGAAATTAAGTTCGCTATGTTGCTGGGAATTGGCATAATAATAAGCAAGCAGATATATAAATCAAATAATAAATACATATAAATAAATGACCACACCAAAGTTAAGGAAAGTTAAGAGCATATGAGAGAGAATTAAATTTATATAAATTATTTAAGAGCAAATTACATGTTATTTATATAAAAAAAACATATTAATTTAAAAGATAGAAAATTGAACAATACGTTAGAATCTTAATAGCAGGATTTGAGATTAGTGAGGCTAGATTCATTTTCAAATAGTAGCATAAAAGTTACCTTGCAATTTTAAGAGTCCAATTTAAAATATTGCATGTGCATGGCAATTAAAATGCAAGTTCTTTGGTGGCAGCAAGCTTCTATTAGCATGAAAGTTCTTAGATCGGGTTTTTACTTCTCTTGGGCAGCAGAATGGTATGGCCGTAAAAGATGATGACCCATAGGGCCCAGAAGCACGGTGGATTTATTACTACATCATTTTAAGTTTCAAGCGATGTGTAATAGGTTACAATCAGTTCTCTCAATAGTAGCTAATCTATTTGTGACTCAAAATTCGGTCATTTTATACCTTTTCTTTATCAGTTGTTTTTGAAGATGCAACAGTAAGATAACATCCAAAAATAAATTCAAATCTATTTCCAGATTAGAAATAGATTTGACAACATGTTTTTAACAAAAGTGTCTCTAATCTTAATCCCATTTTAAGTAAAAACTTTAATTAGAAATACCTTCCCCAGATTAAAACAATAGTGCTTCCAACCCCTTTAATTATTTTTAGACAAGTACTGTAGCATCTTCCATATTGGATTTTACAATAGTTTAATAATAAAAAAAAACAAGCAATTAAAAAAGAAAAAGCTAAAAATGACATATAATAAAATATTTAAAATCAATATTGTTAGTAAGTTTTTGCTCCTATATATATATTTCAGTTGCACCTCTGATACTCTAATAAAAAAGAACTAATAATTTATAAAAAAGAATTAATAATAATTTTAAAACATGTTATTGAAACATTAAATTTTATAATTTAGGCACGCATTTCAAATATATACATGAAATATATATACACGACAAAAGGAGCAGGATGGGAAATAGGGATTTAAACATGGGTTAGTAGGTAGAAACATGAAACACAATCTTAAGCTAAGATTGACTGCTTCAATATATGAAAGAATAAGAAGCCACTGCAAGGGAACTTTTACTGTGGTCATTTTCCCCTTAGATACACAGTAGACCAGTAGATAAAAAATAACAATAATCAATGATTTTATTGGTTGAGAGTTCATAAAATGTGAATCGATCCAAAGATTTTACACTCCACAGTTTGTAATTATAAATTTATTTGTAAGTAATATTTACTAAGCAATAAACCTCAAGAATGCACGCTTGAAAATTCCTCTCTTTTCTTCCATAGCATAAGCTTGTGGTTAAGACCTGTAGAGGTCCCTACCTTCGCATTTGCAAGCATGCATTTTTGAGGTTTATTGCCTTAGTAAATATTACTCCACAGTTTGACATTCTATTACCACACTAAAACCTCACAGAATGGCAATAGATTATGTTAATGCTAAAAAAGTTGTCCTGTAAAATGATTTTATCATAACCCTAAATAGAGCTAGTCAGTTTTCCAATAATCTAATTTTTGACAGATGAGTGGTGACGCTACTGATGGAGAAACTGTATTATTAATCAGGGAAAGACCTTCATCCTTATAATATTTGAAAATGATAATGAATGTATACATATTATTTCTTTATACATATACCTTTTATGTTGCTTTTTCAAGTCAACTCAGCAATATTAATGAAACTAAACAATTTACACATTAGTAACTTATTCTACTCTTGTTTAAAATTCATATAAAAAATTAAAAACAATAGCTTTTTTTATTCTCAGGGAAAATTAATTGCCTGTCGTATTTTTTTTCTTTTTCTTCAATTTACTGAATAATAAATGATTTAAATAAAGTTGAAATAAAAAAGTTGTTAAAAGTCTTATCTAATTTTCATTTTTTTATTTCTTGTATATAACGGACATCAATTTAAAAACAAAAAAAAAAAATTAACTTTTTTTTAAGCAGCTGGTACTAATTAAGTACTGACAATATTTTAAAAATTTAACAAGAAATACGGCTTCTAATTTTTTTTAATAATAAAAAAATCGTGTCATATGTTTGTAAATTGTTTTTGTTGCTGTTGTTTTTCTGAATAGAGACTAACGTCAACAAAAAATTTCTAAGACAAGTGGTTTTCAAAAATAAAAAGCAACGCGTGTTTGTTTTATAAATAATGTTTAAATATATAAGTTAAAAGCATTCAAATGCGCACATACAATCCGCGGAAAAGCGGGGAGACATTATTACTTCCGCAATCAACTTATCCTATTTATTAGATTGTCTTTTCTACCGCATTAAAAATACCATCATCGCCAAAGCAGGAAAGTAGCATTTTTATTTCATAACCTTAAAATTATAATTTGTAATTTTTTACCCAAATAATAAAGAATAAGAAGGGCTTCCTTGTGATGCAGCACTAGTGCATTTGCTTTTCATGCCAACAACTGGGTTTGAATCCAGGCTGACTAAATTTTAATTTTTATCAAGCATATTTTTTTTAATAGCTGGCTGACAGCCAACTTAGATAATTATCTAATAGTGGTCAGTAAATGGATATCTAATTATTCCTAGTTATCAGATAAAAACATTCAAAACCTTCTAGCTACTGACAATCCTGATGAGTACTGTTTTTTCTTTGTGTGTCCTTCATGAGAGACTACCAGAGAGGCATTTATCCTGCAATGACTACTTAAAAGCATTTTTATCTTCCTTTTATTGAAGAGTTCTATAACTTATATGAAACCATATTATTAAACTCTGCATGCAAATGTGTTTTAAATTTTTTGAAAAAAATAAAGGATGATAGAAAATGGCAAAAGATATGATCATATTCAACAAGATGTCCAATGGAAAAGATGAGTGAACAGCCTTGGAAAAAGTTTTCCATTAAAAAAAAACATAAAAGAAATATTCTATCTCAGATATATCGAAGGTAAGCTTAAGAAATTAATAAATACCAGTTTGAAGTGCTATACCTACATCCCCAGAATAGTTTTTTTACTATTAAGATATACTTTTGCCTACACATTGCTACTTATTAACATAATTTTCTATTTTTCCTACTTTTATGCTATCTAGCATAAACTTTATTAATCAATAGATGCCAGATGGTAATGCTTAATAAGTCCTTATCTAGTGTCGTCCTATTCAAATATTCTTCAACTGCACTATTAAAAAAAAAAATTCAAAAAGCTCCTCTCTGATGAAATCCATAATCTAAAAACTAGTCATGGGATATTTGGATAGAGTAGCACTGTATAAAGATTTATTAAGTACTGCAATTTGGCATTTATTGATTATTAAAGCTTACACTATAAAATTTAGTGAGAGTAGAAGAATATGCTAATAATTTTTTATTATTGGTTTCCAACAGGCAGACATTTTACCAGTAAGTTCAAAACTTTTCAGGGCACTCAATAAATTAATTACTTCTCTTCAATACTTTATAGAATTTCCAACATTAAGATCATAATATTAACTCGATGTAAATCAGAAGATTTCATGTAAGTTAATTTGTAAAGGAAATAGTGGACTTAAACAGTGGAGAAAACAACTACTTCATGGTTCCAAATCAAGATGCTTAAGATTTGCCTATATAAGTGGACATTTAGGTTAAAGATAAGATGGCCATTCTTATCTTTATAAAAGTCACTATCTTGTGTCATGGTTTTGAAGGTTCCCTCTATCGGCAAAATATGCTTGATTATTATAAATTTTAAAGTGCATTGAATATAAGTTAAAGCCTGTTTAAAGTATTTACATATGCTCTCTTTGTGCTCAATAAATTAATTAGTATATAATGTCTTATAGTAGGTTTACATAAAATACATATATATTATCACATAGATGTGCAATATATCAATTTATTAACATAACATATTTAAATTTTTCAAAATATAAATAAAATTAACATTTTCATAATTAATTCCCTGTTGCATATGCATAAATTTCACATGTATATGTATATAAAACAAATCTGAATCAGTTATTAACCATAAGTTTCTTTTTTTGTTGTTGTTGTTGTTTTTGACAGGATACTCTAAAAAGATTAATTAGATAAATGTTTTAAAAATAATACTCTTGCAAGTTCCTTTTTTTCTCATCTAAAAGATTTGTTTTTTTGATTTCTTCTTTTTCTTTTAAAATATAATTGTCAATGAATTGATTCTTGACTTTTTGATTGTTAATCCAAGCAAAATTATTTACCAGTGTTACTATTTTAAAATGTCTTTTTTTCCTCAATAAATGATTTAAAATATTATCATTATCAATTATATATCTCACTTTTTTAAAAAAATGTCATTTTAAGGA
Source organism: Epiperipatus broadwayi (assembly GCA_028023455.1). Taxonomy (NCBI): domain Eukaryota; kingdom Metazoa; phylum Onychophora; class Udeonychophora; order Euonychophora; family Peripatidae; genus Epiperipatus; species Epiperipatus broadwayi. Next base: position 21,114 of record JAQFVV010007147.1, on the reverse strand, counting down.
ATTATTTAAAAGAATGTATTAGCTGCACTTTATGTAAATACAATGTAATAGTTTATCTGTGGTTCTTTGTGTATAGACACTGCATAAATATAACTAATTCTTCCTCAACTGATGGTTTCTCTTGATGGAAACAAGTTCATGATTGTCTCATCATGAAAGATATAATCAGGTAAAATGTTGACATTTATTTTGTTCCATATAAACTTTAGGCAAGCCAGCCAACTTGCCCACATTTAAGCTGGCTAGTGAACACAGAAAGTGGGTCTGACCTCATGTGAATCAAAACTCCTCCATACTGAATCATAGAGCTGCCCTCCTTGCAGTCTTACATCTTCATGATAGTTTTCTGCCATGATCTGGACTACTCTTCTAGCTAGCTACTTCTCAAACAAATTATTATTAGCCAACTAAAAACCAAAACAAAACTATTATCTTTTTATCAACATTTTTATAGTAGATTGGGGTGACAAAAATGCATTAATTAAAAACTGTTTTTTCTTATCTCTCTAATCCTTTTGAAAGCAACTTTGAAATTTTATCAAAATATAATCTATATGTTTTATTTAATAAAAAAAAAAGATTTCTAATAGATATAAATTTTATAATTATCAGTTAATATTTTATCATAAAACATGCTTGTTTTTAATTTCAAATTCAGAATTCAATAAAAATATTTATTAAGTGTTTTTAAATGTTTATAATAAAATTTTATATCCAAAATTATTTAAGCCTTTACTGTGATTTTATTTTATTTCAGGAAATATAGAAAAATATCTATAAAAATTTTTGTCTGTGTTTATTTCTATTTTTCCTTTCAACTTTATAGATATTTGTGCACTCACACATCTATTACAATATATATATAATCACACAAATAAAAGCTCTTTTCAGCAAATATTAATTTTTGCTCTTTTCAATGTTTTGGAACTATTTTAGAATTACAATCTATATTACATACATAGTGACAGCTATCTCTTTTATATAAAATTAACTATAATCTATTATAAACAATAATACAATATATACAAGATAGAAAAAAACTATATAAATGTATACTATTTAAATTTTCATTCATTTATGATTAGTAAATTATAAGTTAAATTAAGTGCAATTATATTATTATTTTTGTTGGATTTAATGTAATTGGTTTCATAAACTATCAGAGCTAAAGGAATTGGTAGTATCATTAATTTCTTTTCATAGTTTATTGAAATTAAAATAGTTTTTTACATTCAAATAAATCATATTATATAATATAAAATATATTTATATAGCAGCAAAGACCTGTAGAGGTCTCTGCCTTCTCATTTTCAGCTGCACATGCTTTGGGTTTATTGCCTTGGTAAATATAACAATAATCATACACATAAAAACTCTTTTCGGCAAATATTATTTTTTGCCTTTTTCAATGTGATGGAACTATTTTAGAATTACAATCTATATTGCATATGTAGTGACAACTATCTCTTTTATATAAAATTAACTATAACCTATTATAACAATAATACAATATATACAAGATAGAAAAAAACTGTATAAATGTATGCTATTTAAATTTTCATTCATTTACGATTAGTCAGTTATATGATTAATTAATTGCTGTTTTGTATATAATTATTCAATATTTGTAATTAATGTAATTTGGTTTCATATACATTAATTACAACAAAAATAATTGTATAAATAGATATATAAAACATCAATTAATATAACTAATAATTGGCTATTAATAAATAAATTAAAAATTATCTACCATGTTTCTCTGAAAATAAGACCCAGTCTTATTTAATTTTTGCTCCAAAAGATAGATGGCTTAGAGCTTATTTTCAGGAGGTGTTTTATATTTTATGTACAAAAAATATATTTATTCAAATACAAAAATCTGCATTTATTTAGATACTTAAAAAATCTACATTTATTCAATACTAACAATTTTGACAGCATGTAAATAACTTTTACTACTGCTTGAATATGTTGTGTTTAGGATTACACAGAGGTTAAACTATCAATACAGTAGCGCCACCAGTGCAAGCTGAAGTAATCAATGGAAGCAAGAAGGTTTGTGCATAAACTACCTATCTAGTGCTACTCATCCAATATCACCAGACTAGTTTCCAGCTTGTGGCTTTCATCAGTGTGGAGCCTTGGATCTGAGAGCACTGCACCTAGAAATGGTGATCATGTGATATTTAGGATTATGATCGTATGACAGAACTTTTTCATTATATATGAGAATATTAAGTTATTTATGTGTCATTGAAATCAGTAATATTTAGTTTAAAATAGTATATGAAATGTCAGGCTGGTTTGATTAATTTGTCGACTTAGATCTCCTGCTAGTAATAAGTTTCAATCTTTTCAGATATCAATGTTGATATATTTACAATATACATCGTTCAATGTCAGATGAAAGAGGAATTCTCATATCAGAATGAATGAAGGTGTATTAATAAATGAGAAGAAAAATTGTGTTTGCAAGTTTATTAAAATAATTAGTTATGAGGCTGCATGCAAAATAATTTTGAGTAACATTTAATCAAATACAAATACACTTATATTTATTTACACATTCATTATTTTATTTCAAAATGTTTTTTTCTTTTCTTATGCTAATTATAATTGATATATATAAACGCTTTGAACATTTTATTCATTACTTTATAATTCTGTCATGGATTTCAATTGACCAATGATATCCATCCATTAGTCTGACAATCTTAATTAAGTCATGTATTCTGGGTAGGGCTTATATTATTAATATCCTAAAAAATTATGCTAGGACTTATTTTCTGGTTAGGTCTTATTTTGCAGAAAGCACAGTAGTACATATTTGCATGGAGGTGGGGGTCTGAATTGTACATATTGTATTATTGTTGTAATAGGTTATACTTAATTTTATATAAAAAGGATAGATGCCACTATATATGCAATGTAGATCATAATTGTAAAATAATTCCAACACAGTAAAAATGGCAAAAATTAATATTTACCAAAAAGAGCTTTTATGTGTAGGATTATTGTTATTATATATATTATTACCAATTTTCTTCTTTTTTTTCCTACATATTGATTTTTACTTTAACATATTATATCATTTACAACTTTCTTAAACACATCAATACTTTTTATTTATATCAAAACTAACAGTTTCAACTGTCCTGCAGTCATCATCAAAGCTGATGATGACTGCAGGACAGTCGAAACTGTTAGTTTTGATATAAATAAAGAGTATTGATAAAGTGTTTAAAAAAGTTGTAAATGGGATGATATATTATTACTGATATATAAAGATATTTTATATTACATTATATTGTATGATTTATTTAAATTTATGCAAAAGCAGCATAATGGATTAAATTTCCATTTTTGATGATTTTTTTTACATTCATAAAATTGGAATGATTACAGACCATGATGGGATACCTGGAGAAATTCTAAAATGTGGTGGTAATATATTATTTTACAAAAATATTGGATTATTTTTTTTACAAATATCTAGACTTGTTCTACCGACTAATCTTAAAAGTGCAATTATTTATATAAATAAAAAGAAGGCAAAGAACTATGGTAATCATTGTACGATACCATTGTTATACACTTCAGCAAAATTAGTTTTGTTTTTGACCAATGGGATGCTTCTACTCAAATGTAAATTATTAATACAGACTTAGAATGATTTTAAAAAATTGTGAACATTATAAATATCGTTTTTGTTGCCAGAAAAATGCAAAAAAAGTATTAAAAGCAAAGATGTGCTTTTTTTGATTTGGTCACAGCATTTGACACTGTTAATGAAACAATTCAATGATAATAAAGCTTTATTGTATTACATAATGAAATCAGAACAACTATTATTATTATTTATTCACATAAATGTTTTCGACATTTATAAAGAAAAGGTCATCTATATATTTTAAATTCAGCTTTTATAGACCATGAACAAAATTATGGCCATAAATTTGATTTGTCCAGAGCTGGAATTACATGCACTGAATAGGACGATAGAAAACGAAAAATTAAAAAAGGCTAATAAATTAAAATGCTTTTACATATTAAAATATTTATAAACTATACATATAGACTCTAAATATTAAATAATGGAAGGGCTATGATTATGATATATAATTTATCGAAAACATGCTAAGCCTGAATAAAAGCTAAATTTAAATTATATAGACTACCTTTTCTGTACAAATGTCCAGAACATTTATATAATTATTACAATTACCCTAAAAAGAGAAACAAATCTTTGGTATTATTACTTATGGAAACAGAGTCATTTGAGATGAAAACTTAGCTTATGCAAGAACTAGGATGTGTATGAACTCCAACTTTGTTTTCCACTCTTTGGAACAGTTTATAAGATTTTCATAAAAACAAGCATCCAGATAGTTGTGGAGCAAGTTTTAGTATAAAATAAGATGAGGTTAGAAGAAAAAACCTTCAGTTCTCATGAGTTATTTATTGATGAGATATAAACATTTATGCAAATCTAGAATATGACTTGCTAAAGACTTAAATAATGAAATGGTTTTATTTCTGGAGGGTTTATAAAAAGATTGAGCACCAAAAAATGCAAGAACTGGAATCAATGCAAGGAACTTACTTTCAGAATCTGATACTCTAACCATTATACTAAATCACACAGGGTAAAAAATCCAAATGATTTTATTACTTAACAGTTCATAACAAATTTAAGTGTCAAAAATGTCAGTTCTGAAATAATCCAAGAATCTTACATTTCTGGGTCTAACCACTGTACTAAACAGAGCAAAATTGAATAGTTCTGTATTATGAGAGTTCATAAGAAGTTTGGTTATTGGAAGTGCCAGTACTGGAATCAGTGCTAGAATCTCTTACACTCCATTATTCAATACTCTAATGACTGCAATAAACAATCCAGATCAAATCTTCTATTAATATAACAGAACAAAAATTATCTGATAATATGAGATTGCTATTGCTAATGAGCTGAATGAATCAAACATAGCTTATTGTATACGTAATGAACAAGAATACCAAAAAAAATAAAAACTGTACAAAGGTGATAATAGATGTATTGATTCGGATATAGTATCCTAAAATTATGAAATGGTGGCTTGGTATGTAGTCACTTTCCTTCTCCCACAACAAGGGCACTGGAAATTGACAAATAAAAATTTCTAAAACTGATAAAAATATGAATTTATTATAGAATTATTATAAAAACATCACATGATCATCGTTTCTTATACTTACATAATCTGATAAAACAGTATCAACTTTCTCCATACAGCAGTGCCACCCAGTGTAAACTGGAGTAACCAATGGATTGCTAGAAAATTTATGCATCAAAATCCTATCTAGTGCCTACTCATCCAATATTCCCAGACTAATTTTGAACTTATAGGTTTCATCATAGTGCACTTAAATCTTTGGATCTAATGCAAACCTTCATCAGTTGCCTTTTATTTTTAGATAACGATATAGCTAGGAACCCAAACTGAAAATACAATAATGTTTTCAATCCAAGCTAATTGACTCAGTTCAGCACCTACATATTTTGTTATGACTACACAAGTGAATTAAACTTTGATTGAAAACATAATTGTGCTTCCAGTTTGGACCCCTAGCTTTATAGTTAACTAAATAGATGAAAGGTGGCTGCTGGATGGATGCATTAGATCCAAAGATATATGTGCAGTGCTCTCAGATCCAAGGCTTCTCACTATGAAAGTAATAAGCTAGAAACTGATTTGTAGATATTGAATGAGTATACACTAGATAAGAATTTGATGCACTAATCTTCTAAACAAAGCAAAGCAAAACTCCATATAGTAGTGCCACCTGTGCTAAACAGAGTAATCAATGGACGCCAGAAGGCTTGTGCATAAAATCCCTATCTAATGCCTACTATATGGAGTTTTGCTTTGCTTTGTTTATAAACAATTATGTGCTAGTATTGGAGATGTGATCATGTGATGCTTGCTGGTTTAACACTAATCTTCTAGCATCCTCTGATTACTAAGGCTTGCACTAGGTGGCAATAGGGTATAGAAAAGTTGTTAGTGTGTTATAGCTTGTAAATTAAAATAATGAGCAATGCTAATTACACTAACAAGCTTTATTGATAAATGCCACAAAAAATTTACTGCTTCAAACTACCCTAGTACCTCACTGAGGAGTGAAAAAGCATGAAACCAGTGGTTTGAGGATTGGGGGGTGATTTCTAGATAGAGATTTGTTAAATGCTTTCTTTTGTGGCACTGTTAGAGCAATTAGCACTAGTGTGTTAATTGTTATAAATTCAACTTCTGTTAAAATTGTAGAATTATTTTAACTTGTGAATTATATTTTTTATATCTAAGAGGCATTCATTTATGTTTAATCCTCTAACATTTATCTTTGTTTCCCCACTCCATCGTAACAAAACAAATGAGAGTGATGGATCACATGTCTTATATTTAATGTCAATATTAAATTATTCAATACAGTACTTCTTGAAAAAAATCAAGTGAAATAAACATCCCAGATTCAACTTTGGAAAAACTTCTCAAAAATAGAATTCTATTAGTCTTGATCTTATTGCTGAATTCCACAAGAAATTCTCTTTTTAATGTTCTATTATGCACATCAACATTCGAAAATGTTGTTGTTCTTATTAAAGAGAAATTGAACAATCGTGTTTCAACCTAATCCAATAAGTAGATGAGTTATCAGAATAATTATTTTGATTATTATATTGTTTGTGAAGAATATTTAAACTTAATATCTCCAGATTATTACTTAGGTTGTAGATAAAATAATTTGACAATTCGTTCAAATGGCTTTTTAGGAGGGAAAGTGTTTTTTAAACTGTTCTTTAATTTTTTTAATTACTTTAGTGGCTGAATATGTTGGCGACTTTCACTATAAGTTAATGCAAAAGGCTTTCCACTGTATCTCCTTTCCATTGTTTAAATTATGCTAACGTGCATTTGGAGTCAAGAGAGAGAATTACTACTATTTCCTAAAGAAATCATTTGATAATTTTTACTGCATATATTGTAATAGAATTAATAGAAAAATGTTTACATCTTTTTCAGCAAACCAAAACATAATAGAATTAACTGGGAAGACTTTATAGCAATAGTATACATGCGTAGGAGAATCGCTCACTCAAAATATAACAATAATTAGAGCTTTGATTTATGTTGCTGCTTTCCAAGATCAATTTGTAAAACAATAACTTGCTTTATATGAATAATCATCATCATTTTAACAATTAATGACTTACTGCAAGATAAGAGCCCAAATTTAATCCACTTTCTTCAATCTCTAACCTGTTTTTCTCCATAATACCACAACAAAAATTCCTAATTTCAACCTTCCAGCTCACATTTACAATATCTTTGGATTCAACTTAAAACCTCAACAGACCATCTTCTATCATTCTTTCTAGCAATATTTCAGCCCAACTCCATTTTCAGTCTCTTATTTTTCAAAAATGTTGTTGATATCTGTTGGGTCTTTCATCCATGTATTTCATTTTCGATCTCTTCTTGTTATTCCTAACCTAGATCTCTTCATTTGAATTATTCACCAATATAATGAGATATTATTTTCGTTTACTAGCAATCATCATGGTTTACTACCAAATTTATTTAATATTAAAATATATAACTAAAAAAGCATGTTGCATTTGACCATGTCAGAAAGTAAAAATATAAAACATCATATAATCACTATTGTGTATACTTACCCAAGCTATTAAAACAATAGCATACTTTCCATACAGTACTGCCAACCAGTGCATGCCTTAATAATCAATGGATGCAAAAAGGTTAGTGCATAAAATCCCTCTTTGGTGCCTAGTCATCCAATATTGAAAGACACAAGCTAGAAACCAGGGTGGGGATATTGGATAAGTATGCTCTATACAGGAATTTAATGTGCAAACCTTCTTACATCTATTGATTACTAAGGCTTTCACTGGTTTGTACTACTGTATAGAGAGTTAGCTACTTAACAGCTTGCATAAGTGTAGGAATGATGATTGTGTGGTGTTTTACTGGTTTAATACCAATCCTGCCCACAGCATGATGATGATTGTGATTTTTGAAAACCAAAAACACCAAAATGTATAGATACTGAATTGAGTTCAGATGCTCAGATCTATATGATTATTCAAGCAAATAAACTTGGATTGAAAGCATTATTGTATTTTCATCTTGGATTCATAGCTTTATAGTTAGCTAATTAGGTAAAAGATGGCTATTGGAAAGTTGCATTAGACCGTAAGAGCTAGGTGCATTGCTCTCAGATCCAAAGCTCTTCAGTGATGAAAGCCACAAGCCTGAAATTAGTCTGGGGATATTGGATAAATAAGTACTAGATAGTGATTTTATGTACAAACATTCTTGCAACCATTTATTACTAAGTCTTGCACCAGGTGGCACTACTGTATGGAGAGTTTGCTATTGTTTTTCAAATAAAAATAATAATGATGATTCTAACTTACTTGTATAAATTTCTATTTTATATGAGATATATATGTTTTAAATTGTGCTTTATGCAGAAAAGTGAAGCTTATTATTAGAAAATAATTATACGGCTGAGTGCTTTCAGAGAACTTAAGTCTCCATATATATATATATATATGCATACAACCATAAATGAAAATGGCCATTACAACTTCAAGGTAATATATTTATAAACAGCTCTAGATGAGTTTTGCAATGAATATATAAAAGAATGTATAAACCACAAATATACCTACATATAGAACAATCTGTTTAGTTCTCTGTTTCTTTGATATTTTGTGATGCTGTTTTTTATTTTTTTCAGCAAAAAACTTTTCTTTCTGGAATATTTCAACACTGTGCTTAATTGTAACTCTCCAATATATTCTATTCTCTGCCTTATTTAATTAGGGGACTTTTTAAGATGACTAAAATTAATCATTGATTTTAGATATCTAATTCAATGATGGGATAATTTTACATATAGCAAGTTGAACAACATATTGATTGGTTTTACGCTCTTGCCAATGTATTTTTAAAATTTTGAGGAGTATCCTTAAATAAAACGTTTCTAATGCTCTTTATATTGCACCAATAGGATGTCCAACTTTTACATCCATACAATAAATTGGGTAAAATAATAGTTATATATGCAGCTAACTTAGTTACAGTAATTATTTTTCTGTGATAAAGCAGCAGCAAAATATTAAAGTCTGTGCCATCTAAAGCCACTTTTCTACTCAAAACTACTAAAGCATTTAAATTGGTTTACATTCTCAAGCTAAAAGTTGCTGAGGATATTTCTTCCATGATTGACTGATAAAATACTTGAATTTTTAAAATTAATTATTAAACTAAAGTTTTTATATGCTGTATTCAAAACATTAAGCACATTCTGTGAATCACTTTTTAAACTGGCAAAAATAACATAGTCACCAAGTATGTTATAAATACAGAATTCAAAAAAATGTTCTTGTTTTTTTTTCTTTTAATTGATTCAAATTAAAAATTCTACTATCAAACCTGTATTGCATCTTGATCCATATTTCATTGTGTTACATATAAACAGTTTGAAAAAACGAGTGTCATAAAATGTGAAAAGAGTTTTGGGGTAAAGTCATATTCTCATTTAACAAGAAATTACATTTCAGATATATCAGATTTTCTATCTGTGATTATAACATTTTCTTTTATTCCATTATGTATGTAGAAAGTGTATAATATGAAGAAATTTTGGTGGCCAATCAATTAATTTCAAATAATGCCATAAACCTGTTCTATTAACTGAATCAAATGCCCTGATCAAATCAATAAAAGCAATCTATAAAGCCTTCTTTTATTTCTGACATTTCCTTCCATTTTCTGACAAGAAAAGTCATATTTACAGCAGTTCTTGATTTAGTCTTACATATACCTATGACTAGAAGCAACCTAGTTAATATTATCATAAAAAGATAGTGGATAATAATTATATCCCATAATAATTACTGTTAGCTTGCCTACTCACCTTGCTTAAAACTGTAACAATGAAAGCATTCTTAAAATCAGGTGAGTTCATATGTTTCTAAAAAAAAAATACAATATTTTTGGAGCTAACATATCATCAAAACTTACCCACCCTATAGCCTTTTCACTTTTAAGATTACAAGAATTGTTTTTATTTCACTAAGCTGGACATTATTGTTCAAATACAAATTAGCAGACAAAATGGATATATCATCAAAAGTTATCATCTCAATTTTTGTATTGTTATTCAAAAGATTATCAAAGAATTTTTTTATCTATTCAAAACATCATTGTCATCATATAAGTGACTGCCATTTCTGGATTTAAGAAGATTATGATACCATTTTTTTCATGTCCATATGTTGCTTTCAGAGCATTGAAAAAGTTCTACAGTGACCTTGATTAGTAAATGTCCATATCTTCTTTGCAATTTAAACCCACCAAATATTTTTAAGCTTCCTTATCAGATATTAAACATCTGGTTTTAAATTGCTATATTTATTATGAGGCTCCATATTTAATTTATTATTCTACCAAGCAAAAAATGTCATTAAATCATTACTAATAAGGTCATTGTCACAAAGCCAATTATGATACTCTTTTTATTGAATCCAAGGAGAGATTTACTCGTAACCATAATACATTCCTTAAGATAAAATTTACGCCTTAGCAATATGACAATACTGAAGGTATACCTAAAAAATGAACATCAGTTTTTTTATGATTATCTATTTTTTAATGCAACTATCTCTTCAATCTTGAATCATACTAATCGATGATCTGTCCAAGAATTTACTGTAGTAAATGATCACATATAATGATCCTAATCATATTATGATTCTGATTTCTAATTATAACGTAACCTATTAAATATTGTTTTGAGCGTGGATTCATCTATGCTTCTTAATAGAATTTTTCTGCATTAACAAAGTGTTTGTAATAATCAATCCATATGCAAAATTTCAATAATAACAGACCATTTGAATCTATAGCACCAATACCATTATTTTATCACATGATCACCACCTCTTATACTAGCACATAATTGTTTATAAATAAGGCAAAACTCTCCATACAGTAGTGCCACCCTGTGCTACATGCTGGAAACTAGTCTGGGGATATTGGATGAGTAGGCAATAGATAGGGATTTTATGCACAAGCCTTCTGGCATCTATTGATTTCTCTGGTTGGCACAGAGTGGCACTACTGTATGGAGAGTTTTGCCTTGTTTATAAACCATTATTTTAAACAAATTTTGACCAAAGTCTACTATTTGTTCAATAAATGTATTAAGTACCCAAGAATAAAAATGTGATATTTTAGTGGTCTTACTATAATAGTGCTATCTGACCAGGAATGAAGATTTGCCTTCTCTGAATGATCTAAATCTAATGTTGCAGCATAGGTACTAATAAAATAAGCACTAATATTATTGGACAAGATAAGTTTTAACACCATTAGCCTTTCATTGACACAGCAAGGAATTCCAAGGATAAAAGTTAATAGCAGGGGCAGCCTTCTGTTATGGTTTTAGAGAGTTTTCATCAAATAAAGATTGCACATTAAAGTACAATATAGTTTGACATTTTTATTTACAGTTCCAATACTAAAAATTTAAAAATAAATGAGATAAAAAATATTTTATAGTAAATCCTTTTATTTACCATGTACTAAAAAAAGCAAAAAATAATTGTTCTTCAACCACAAGAGCAGTTTTTGGTTTGAACTTGAAATAAAACTGTGAGGGGTCCAGAAATTAATGAAGTCAATCCCTATTTTTCATAACAAGAGGTTGATCTAATTAATTTCTGGACCCCTCCTCAACTTTTATTTCAAGTTCAATCTAAAAATCCCAATTGTGGTTGAAGAAACAATTATTTTTTTCCTTTTTAGTGCATGGTAAATATAAGCGATTACTATAAAATATTTTTTATCTATGCTTATTTTATACTATGTAGAATGTAAATCTTTACCTGAAAGAAACTATAGTCACAAATTTTTTAAAACAATTAATTCGTTTTTAAATCTTATTAAATCTTCATATATTAATATTTAAAGACATTGTTTTATTTATATAATATTATTAATAATTAGATACTTATAAAGCAATTACTTACTTTTTTTGTTTACAGGCACATGCAGATATAATATCATTTATATTATTAGTTATTTCAAGAATAAGAAATATAAACTTTAAGTTAGGAATCACAAAGTATTATACATGGTTAGAAGTTTTTTGGAAATGCATATATGTTTTTATTTATTTTTGAGTGTATATTGTATATGTATAAATATAATTATCTATCTCCTGATGTTAATAGTTATCCTGACGCAGTATACAATTTAGATAAGTGCAAGTAAGTTCAAATCATAGAATATTTAAAATTTAAGTTATTAGCTTGAACAGTACAAGAATAAAAGGTGGATTCTGGATAACTTTAGAGCATATGGTGCATTCTATTCAATGTGTTCAAAAGCCAAAAACTAGTCTGAGAATAACTATGGTCTAATATCTTTTAATTTTTCATGCTTGTATAGATAACGTTGGATTAGGGTGGTATAACACAAATTACTATCAATATTGCATGTTAAACACAAGTCAGAGACATTTACTGTTAAGCAAGATGATATATGCAAACTTCCTCCTATTTGGAAAGATTTTTTTAAAAAAACATTCTTAAATTTAACAATTTTGCTATTGGTGGAACTTTAACGTTTTTTTCAAATCAGTGATTATAACGCCTCTACAACCGTCTTTCTACCTTTTATCACCCAGTGGATGACTTGTGTGACCAAGTCGAAACATCAGTATATGAATATTTAAATTTTTTAATGTGGATGAACCCACAAAATATGACTTTTATATATATGCATACCTTTCATAGTATGTTTATTATTATATTGATGGTTTAAACTCAATAGATATGAATAAGTGCAAGCTAGCACATTCATACTTTAAAAATAGATTGCTTTATGATACTTATCTATAAATATAATGCTGCTATTTTTATGTAATTTGGAAGGTATTCAATCTTCTAGTGCACTTGTAGCTGTAAAACGTGTAATCTGTTATTTTGTATTGGGTGGGACTTAGAAATTTTAAAGCTTATACATGTAATAGAGTGCAATAATATTAGCATATTATTTATTTACATAAACATATGTATTAATTTTACTACCCTTCTACTTATATGTTGTGAATAGACAGCACTCCACATCTATAAATTCCACTAAAAGCATTCATTTTCGAAGCCTTCATACCCAAAATTTTGCCATATATATATATAATCACATGATCTCAGCATAGACGATATTTTTAAGGCGCAGATTCTTTATTTTACTTTAGTTATTCCAATTGTTAAAAGTTTAAGTAAATCTATAGATATTAGATAGATAGGAATTTAGTTGGCATCACCTTCTAATATATGGTGATTACTCAAAATTACGATAGACGGCAGGATAAATGTAAGATATTTGATGGGTTTACAACTTTTATTAAAAAATTAATTCAAGGTATATAAATAGCAGTCAGTCTGTTTTGATGATTTAATATTCAATATCTTCAATATTTAAATATGTAATACTAAGATAACATATCAGCGTGTTAATCAAAATTACAACTTTATGTAGTCATGGATAAGGTTATTTAATTTTTGTTATGTATATTTATGTCAAAATGTTATCATTTTTGAAAATTTATCTGATATTAATTTAAGAAAATACATATATAAAGAAAAAGTTTACTTTTTCTCATTGAATGGTTTAAATATACAAATTATATCTGTACAAAAAATATTAAAATTTTGACATTTAAATATTTAAATATTAGCAGCATCGCGAGATGATTAGCTTATCTTTCAGACGAGAAGCAATCTGTAATAAGAGAAGTCATCAATTCTTCTCTGTTCAGATTTATTCCTGTCATCAAAAATATAATAAAGAATTTTTCTTTTATTTTAAATTTAATATATTTGCCTTCTCTTTTTAATGTTATTTATCATCATCATCAGTTAGCCAAAAAGTCTATTCATGTGCACTGTGTCTTGTCATCTCATCTAAAATTCATGGATATGGATCCATTATTTTTTACATTCCCTCAAAAGACTCATGGTATCATGGTTAGTACATTCTTCTGCTATGATCATTATCTAGGATTCAAACCCATGTAAAGAATGTGGTTTTAGAATACTGAAGAATTTTCAAGTACTTAATAATTTTAGTTAGCAATGCAAAGCCAATTCAACTAGTCATCTAGGATTGATTAGTAAATAGGTATCTAGTCATTTTAGTTGGAAATGAACATTATAGAAAATAAGGCTGAGTCAGAAATAATCAGTGCACTCTATAGGGTTCAATTCGTTTTGAAAAATAATAATTAGAAATTAATAATTAAAAATTTATTATTATTATTATTAAATATCAAATTAATATCAACTCAAGATGATTACATAAATGAGATGACAAAAGTTATACAACAATAACAAATATATTTTAAAAAAGTAAAAAGCTTTTTCAACAATTTTTAGTGCTTTTCTCAATACAAAATATGTGTATACTATTGAAAACATTTAATAGCAGTATCTAGATTTTTTTTAATACAACACTCTTTCCCCTTTTTTTTCCTTTCCTTTTTCTCTTTCTTCTTATATAACTATTATATAAATTATATAACAGTAATTATTATTATTATTATTATTATTATTATTATTATTATTATTATTATTATTATTATTATTATTATTATTATTATTATTATTATTATTATTATTATTATTATTATTATTATTATTATTATTATTATTATTATTATTATTATTATTATTATTATTATTATTATTATTAATATTATTATTATTATTATTATTATTATTTGTCTAGTGCTAAATGTACAATTGATCATATCTCTAGGGAAGATGTTATTGTAGCTATTAGGAGGCTTAAGACACTCTAGTTTAGGATATGATAATATTCCTTCTTTTATTTATAAGGGGTTATCCGAATTTATTGCAGTACCTCTTGCCTTTATTTTTAATCTGTCTCTTAATTCTTGTACTTTTCCTAGTGTTTTGAAATGTGCTAAAATGGTTCCAATCTTCAAAAATGGTGATCGAGATTGTGTTTCTAATTATAGACCGATTTCTGTTCTGCATACCATTGCACGAATTTTTGAGAGATGTATTTATAATAAAATTATTTCAGATGTAAGTAAGATAATTTCTTCTTCTCAACATGGTTTTATTCCTAATAGATCAATTGATAGTAATCTTCTGACAATTTATGATCATATAGATCATGCTATTAAAGATCGTCAAAGACTAGATGTTATTTATTTCGATTTATCAAAAGCCTTTGATAAAGTTGATCACAGTGTCTTACTTCATAAATTACATAAAATAGGTTTCTCTAATAAACTTGTATATTGTTTTCAATCATTTCTGTGTAGTCGTACAGCATATATTAAATTCAATAATAAAGTTTCATTTAAATTTGAATGCAATTTAGGTGTTCCGCAGGGTAGTATTTTAGCACCCATGCTGTTTAATGTTTACGTTAATGATCTTAAGGATTGCTTGAGATATTCGTTTCTGTTAATCTATGCTGATGACTGTAAGATTTTTAGAAGAATTATGTCAGTTAACGATTGTGTTCTCCTTCAAAAGGATATTGATAACCCTAGTGCTTGGTGTGAGTCAAATAATATGACAGTTAATTTTGATAAATGCTCCTTTGTTTCTTATTCCAAAAAATCTGAAGTTTTACAATTTTGTTATTATATCAATTCTCATAAAATTATTTCAGTTAAATGCCAAAAAGATCTTGTAATTTTGTTTTCTTCTAATGGATCTTTTACTCCTCATCTTGAAATGATTGTTGGTAAGGCTTTTAAGGTTATGGGTGCCATTCTTAGACATGGTTATCAGTTCAGTAATGATACTAAACAGAAATTGTTTTTTTCATTGGTTCTTCCTATTATTGAATATGGTTCAATAATTTGGAACCCTAGTTCTTTGCAAGGATGTAACTTGTTGCAGTCTATTTCAAATAAGTTTTTCAAATATGTTTTTTGGGAGGGTAAAATGATTAATCTTTCATCAAGACAAAAATATAGAGATTTGAAATATTTTTATAAAATTATTAATAAGCAAGTTATTTTATCAGATATAGTTTCAACTATCTCAATTAGGTCTTTGAGTTATGATACTAGGTCTACTTGTGTATATCAGATTCAAACATGTCGTTCTAATATTTTTAAATTTTTTCCTTTATTTAGGTTACCCTCTTTATATAATCAGATTGGGAGTAACCTTAATCTGTGTGACATTGATTATAAGAAATTTTGTAATCTTATTAAACTGAAATGTTATGTTTGATTTTGTCTTTTAAATTTTACTTTATTATGTATACATTTATATTTTCATTTTATGCTACATGTTTTATTTTCACTTTTATTGTATGTGCAAACTGTAATTGGCTTTATGCTGTTGTTTAGCACTTAAATAAATGAATTGAATTAAATTATTATTATGTTTCAAAGGATAAACTTTATTAGTATTCTAAAAGGTTATACAAGTTACATTTAACAACATAGTTCTTATATATCAATTGGTTTCACAAAAACTACATATGTACAATGATTTGATCAGTGATTGTATGCGTTATCAAACTAGAAGTATTTAGGGGAAAAAAACCTATTTCTCCATCTCTAATTCCTAGTCTTTATTAATAAATTTATTCTTTTATCCCATTCCTTACTACTATAACACCTCAATAATCCTCTTAACACAATCATCCCATCTTTGCAATAAATATACTGATATAAATTCTTTATCCAAATCTTTTGCATAGCGTATTACCTTTTCACCCATCTTATACCTCTTGCCCTTATCATAACCCAATTAAACACTATTTAGCTATTCTTTTTATTATCCATAAACTGCAATCTACTAAACATTATTTTACTTTTTGCATCTCTCATATGAAAATCCTGACCATCCCATTTCTCCTTGAATTGCCTCCCTTGTCCATACTTCTTGCATCCAATGCATGTCTTCCTACTTCCTTTGAGCTTTTTCTAAATAATTCATTATCTTTTACTAACATATAATGCATCATTACCATATGTTAACTTAAGTACTGCAACTTCTTCCACTCTAGCTACATCATATTTATTATATGAAAATACTGTTAATTTTTATCAATCCCTTTCTTTTCTTTGCTTCATTTATCAATTCTTTTTCTCCCATTCATCCAAATAATTTTTCTGATTACTTAAAATAATCTCCCAAAATAACTATATCTATTCACCACACTTAACTTAATATCTCCCAATAAAAATTCTACATCTTCTCTTTCCTCATATTAACCATCATTATATTTGATTTTTCTTCACTAAATTTAATCCCCATCTCTCTTACCCACCCTTGCACATGTCCTCAACATAACTTCCATATCTCTTTTTTCTGCACACAAAATAGTCATCTTGTAAAAAAAGACCTGACAAAATATACTCCCTACTACCTATTAATGGCAAATCTCTATCCCTCTTCCTAATCTTTCTATTGCTCTTTCCATTTCACTCAAATACAACACAACAAAAATAGTACATAGGCATCCTTGCCTTAGTCCCACACCATTTTAACTTTAATTGATTCTATATTCTCTAATTGATATATATAATAATTATTTTCATATAATTTCTTTAATAACATTCACAAAGCTTCATCCATTCCCAAATTTCATAAACTTATCCATAATTCATTTCTATTTATTTCATCATGTTTCCTTATATCTATAAAACTCATATATAACTGTTTATCTGCATTCCTACTCATATCCATAAGTTGTGTAACTACAAAATAAACTATCTCCTATACGCCTATCTAATTCCAAACCTTGCATTTCACCCATGGTACTACATTATTCCTTTCCATCCATTTTACAACTTTACTAGCCACCATATACGAGAAAACTTTACAAAACTGATGTCACGATCGGTCTATAATTATTCAACTTTCTATGATCCTTACCCTTCAAATAACCTTACTCTTGTATTACCTAACTACTTGGGAAAACTCTATTCTGTGCCATTTTATTAAAACAGGATAATAACTTTACTTTTGCCTTATATCCTGTAACCATTACCATCTCTGCTGCCCATCCATCTCAAACCTCTGCCTTCCTAATTTTCAATTTCTTCTCTACCTCATTTAGTTCATTTTCTGAAAAACTAATATTCCCATTACTATATCTCTTTCATATTTTCTAATATTCTATCATTCACATCTAACATCTTTTCTATATTCATTACATAACTATTTATGATTCTCTCAAATCTTCTCTAACTACACTCAGTCTTCATCATCTAGTAATACTAACTCTCTTCCTCACATTTCTCCCTTAACATAATTCCAAAATTTTTACTTCCACCTCTTCCACTTTTAATATCCTCCAACAATTTCCTATTCAATTCTTATTCTCTCTATAAATATTCATTTTAGCCAACTTCTTCTTCTAAGCACTTTTCCCATTTAGCATTAATATCTTTTTCACTTCTTCCTTCATTCTTAATAGCACACCTTATTCTCTGTTATGTTTCCTTTCCTTCTTTTTACACTTTTACTAATTTTAATTTTTTTATTACTTTTATTCTTTTCAATATTCCTTTCACCAAACCCCAGATATTTTGCAACTTTTTCTACTTCCTTACACCAATCCTTATACTCATCCCCAACCACTTTCCATTATTATTTCTTCAACTTGTGTTTTATATTCTTCCAACTTATTCTTATCATTTACTCTCCATCCACATCTTTCACTATTATTTCTACTTTTATTTCTATTCTCCATCACATTACTAACCATTTCAATTACAATGAAATTATGATCACTAGTATACTTTTTCTTCATTATCAAATACCTTTAATTTTCCGTATTTTATTTATTCCCTCTTTCTCACTAACAGAGCATCTATTGTGTGAAATATATTATTTCTGGACCATGTGTATTGTCCCTCATAAATATTTAATAAATTTCCAATACTCAAATTCACTTTCTGACAAAAATTCTTCAAAAGCTTTCTATTCATTTATTATCTACCATCAATTTCTTCAATATGTCCATTCACTTTATAACCATTATCTTCCCCTCAAACTTGTATATCCTTAACTCAAAACATTCGTATAGGCTACTATCTCATCTAATATAATTTGATTATCTCCAGTAGCATAAACTATAGCCATCCATTCTTGTCTACCCAACTCATTTCAAACCACAAGTGTTCTTGACATTTAACAATATTTAAATATTTTTTTGATACAACACCTCCATACCACCACCCCTTTTTTTTCTTTTTCTTTTTCATCACAATTTCATACCAACTGTTCCAAAATAGGTTCTTCTTCTTAAATGTGTTTCACTACTGCTAATACCTCGTTTCCTTCATTTTCAATTGTTTATTTAATTCATCCATTTTTCTTGGTTTCTACCACCTTTTGTATATTCTAAAAACCCAATTTTAACAATTTCTCTTCCTTAACTACTTTATACCTTTTAATTCTTTCTTCTCCATTACATTTATAAATTACTTTCTGGCCCATTAATTTTACAAACCCATTCTTCCATAATTTATATTTATATCAAAACTCTAAATTCCTTTGCTTACTTCTTATATTGCATCCATTCTTTTTTAATATTACAATTTAAAAACCCACCCCTTTATATAAGTTTCCCTAAAAAATTCTTTATAAATCAAACTCCTTAAAACTTCACTTCCTTGTTTTCCTAAATGCAACCCATCTTTACTATATAACTCTCTTTCCAACAAACAATCCCACACATCCACAAACATAACATTATTTTCTCTCACACAATTTTTCTCTAATCTCTCATTTATAGAACATGCCCTATCTAACAAATAACTTTGTCAAATCTTGTAACAATCCTGAATTATTCTACTCTTTCTTTAATCATAATTTCAAATTCCTCAACCAATCACTCATCCCATTATTCTCTGATGATTCTAATAAATTATTAGTCACCATAATATATACTTACTACCTTGTTTTTAACTTTATCTGCTACATCCTAATCTAGCTCCAGGCAAACATACTCTTACATACCTACTTCTATTTTCCTTGCAATTATATCCCACATTCTCTAATTAGTGAATCTCCTATCAATACTGTTTCATAATCTACTTTTTCTGCTCTATCCATAACATTTTCTAATACCTTCTGGTCCTCCTTATCTATTTCTTCCTTATCATTCACTCAATAATTCCTTTATCTCCTCACATTTTATCTCTAATGATTTTAATTTCACTACATCCCTTCAATTCTTCTTCATCTTATTTATTCTTTGACCAATCATCTCCATTACACTATTACTTTTCTCCACCCATCATCTTTCACTATCCACACTTTGAAAACACTTTCTACCCCTTTATCATATTATCATACTTGACTGCATAACCATAAACCTTTTACATCCTTCCTAGTCTTATTTAAACATTTCATACATACCCCATCACATATAGTGTACATCACAAATAGCACGCTTTAATTTCCTTTTCCATTATATAAACATTTTGAACACAAATATAATCTATTTTTTTATTTTATGTTTTTCGAATGTTATATTTTTCTTAAAAGTAAATCTTTTAATAACAAATTTACAAAAACTAATCAACAAAATAACTTTAAAATAAAAAAATAATAATAATTCTATTATAAAAATAACAATATATAAATAATAAAACAAAACAAAATAAAATAATAACTTTTTAAAAAATTTCTTATATATAAATAACGTTTTTCGAACGTTATATTTTTTTCTTAAAAGTAAATCTTTTAATAACAAATTGAAAACTAATCAACAAAATAACTTTTTAAAAATAAAAAAAAATAGCTAATAATTTATATAATAAAAATAACAACATATAAATAATAAAACAAAACAAAAAATAAATAATAACTTTTTAAAAAATTTATATATATAAATAATAAACTGAAAAAAACTTAAATAAATAAAACACACCTCAATCTTTCAAATACTCTAACCACTAATTATACTTTCACACAATAATAATTAATAAATATTAATGCTTCCAGACTAAACAAATTAAAAGAAA